>JAPMOQ010061697.1:1843432-1927473 GCA_026543055.1 Argiope trifasciata | reverse complement strand
AAAAAAAAAAAAGATACATATGCAGAGCAGGTTTTGAAGAAAAATAGTGGCAAGAATCAATGGTTGAAGAACAATGAAATTCTGTTAGAAAATCTCTCGTTAATAATAATTATAAAAAAAATTTCCTACTTTATAAATTGTTTGTTTTTATGTCCATCTATAATTTCCATTATTTTAATCTTTGGCGGAAAGAGGTACAATCTGAATTTAAGGATTATGAAACTAATATAAGCTTTTCTTATTTTCTTTCAAGTTTTTTTAATGCTCTTCCTAATAGCCCTTTATTTTGTACGAAGAATCAGACAAAATATGGCCAGTTAGGCAACTTCTAATTCATTTCTACCTTTAAATTAAACGGAATAAGAAGAGTCCATCCTGTTGTCCAAGATAGGTGTGTAAGTTTCAATGGCAGAAGAAAAATATTACAGTATTTCAAATTCTTTTCAAATATTGGATTATAACTTGCATAGATTCTTCATTCGGGAATTTTTTAGAAAGCGATCTGAATTAAGAAAATTTCCTTACAGTTTGTTGTGTAAATACTTTTGTTGAATTTAGTTATTTTGGATTTTATTAATTTCTTTTTGGGTTTTTTTTTACTTAATGCTTCTTTTCTAAAATGATGTCGCATTTCAGGCCAATGTTATATATTTCTTATGTGAACAGAGTCAATACTTTCTATAGAGTTTTGCTATATCGAATTAGAACAATATTTTAGTATTATAGTATTATTTAGTATTTTTATAATAATATTAGCTATTATCAGCTCTTCACCATCTACATTAACATTATTGGTCTAGTCATGGTTTAATAATGATAAGCTTTATCTTATCACAATGCATGAAGGAATTTGGGCCGATAAACCTCGCGCATTCTGATTCTTAGCGTTGCCTGCAAATGTGCGAAATCCGTTTTGTTTTTATGGTTGGAGAGAATTCCAAACATTTACTTTGTTGTGTTTTTTGATATTTAAGGGCGATGATGAGGGCCTGACTACCATTAATGTACATGCATTCATATCTACATATTAAAAATTTTGATATGAAATAAAACAATTTGAAATTGCGTTTGTAGTTGTGCAAATCTGTGTTTCCTGTAGGAAATCAACAAAGAAGTAGAATCTTTGAAACTTTTTTTGAAAATAGTGGATGGTGGAGGACAGGTGCTCTATATTGAACTCATGAGCTTTCACATGAAAACAAAATGGCAAGGTTAAACAATTGATTGGGTCTGAGAGATGAATTCGTAGCAATATATAATGATATTCCTTTAATAAAAGAAACATTTCTAATCCAACTAAATGTAAATTTATAAACGTAAAATCTCGTGTTTATTATTGCCTTCTACTTAAAAATCCTCATGTCTTTAGGATTTAAGCTTGTGCAGATCGAATCTTTTCTTACATTTGTGTGACATTGAAATTTGAAGAATGTTCGACTAACGTTGGCATTCTGGCTGGAAATAATAAAACAAAAATTGTGCGATTTCAAATTATGCTATTATGTGAAAGATTATGCACTAAATCAATATTCATTAATTTATTCATTTCCATCTCTTATTTACTCTCATGTTGATGGAGCGTTTCCGCGTTTTTAATAATCCTTATTCGCTTTTTTCTCTGTCGTTTTTGAATATTTACATTGGACATTTGTACTGTTCTCGGACATTTGTATTGTTGCTTTCCTGCTAAATAGTACCACCGCTGGAAAGATATATTTCCAGGTATTCTTATTTGATGGCATGCCAATGAAGTCAGAAATTTGCCACTAAAATAAAAATTGTCCCTGTCGCTATCAGAAACCGAGATCTAAAGATTCTTCTGGTGAATTTTTTATAAAGTTTTATCCTCTTCGAAATTCAAAAAAAAAAAAAAAAATGATAGGTAGAGGATTAAACTTTTCTTTGGAGTGGTCACCGAATTGCGTGCTAGAGACAACGAGTGCTGCTGTTGTGTTGTTTGTTTATGAGTTATTATTTAATAGATCATCTGGGGAATGGAGATTACAAACTGAACTCTCAGGCCCTCCTCCTTCCAAATACTCGTATTTTCTGGTTTCCTCAAATTTTACTCTTTGAGTAATCTTGGTTGTGTTTTTATTACCTTTTCTTGATGCTTCATGGTGAACTCTTATTTTCCATCACCCAGCGTACTTGTTCTGTACACTCGAAGGTCGATTGCTATAACTAATAAACTTTGAGATTCATAAATTTAATTATTAAAAATCGATTATCTAAAATTTTTTGTAAAAAATCTAAATTTAACCACGATATCGGAAATTTTATCAACAATAAATGAAAGTTTTACGAAAGTAATTACCTGGACCTTCCACCTAGGATAGGAAGAGAATTTAAAATTTTTAAGCATATCAAACTATTAAAATATTACCAAAAATAAGAAAGAATTGCAGCGAAAAGAAAGAAATTACCAAAAGACAGCTCACAACGGAACTTTGAGATATTCATTTTATAAAATGTACGCTCCAAATTTTGCCTTGTTTCATTTCTATAAACTATATTCAGTTTATCGTATTGAGTCCAGATCAACGCATTTTTAATTAAATTCATTCCTTGTTTTAAAATGCCTAATTTAACAAAAATAAACTTTCTTTACAGAAAATTCATCTTTCACATACCAAATATATCTTTTAAATGTTTGAAAATTTTCTTTACCTTTAAAACCGAAAGACAAATGGAAATATCTAAATAATAATTATTCTCTTGAATAAGAAAATTAATATGAATTATAGGTTGGAAATATAAAAGAAGTAATTGATTTTCCTGAGAAGTATTCTAATCGAATCACAATGCTTTTTGTCATCGACTTTCCTTGAAAACAATTTGCGGGAAAAAGCAGCGGATTCCAAAGTTTAAGAAAAATCTTAATAAAGCAATGATTTCTTTTCCCCGTTTTTTGTTTTGAAGTGTATACAATCTGTTCAAAAATTTAATTTTATTCATGAAATTGGAATGATATTCACTATGATTTTAAAACTCTTTACATGCACATTTTCTAATCACTGTATTACTGAACTTTTTTTTTAACTAAATCATTTATATTATAAATTTCCTCTGTATTAATAGTGTATTCTTCGTTTTATTAACAAAATAAAACTGGAATATGAAGTAGGTCAGAATTGGGTCGCGATATATTCAAGTGAGAAAAAAATGTTGATTGTAAGGTAAAGCTCAAAGTTCTCGACTTGCAAAATTTTAAAGTGTTTTAAAAATTCAAAAATAAATATTTAATATAATTAACTGTGAGAAATTTTGATAGTGAATTTAGCTTTCAGAGTTGGAAATTTCAGATATGAAAAGATCCACTTCAAAGATTCTTTTTGTAAAATGAATATGTCTGCTATATTTAAGTGAAAAAAATCCATCATTTGCTTATCAGAGATAGCTCCAAGAATTCATGACTATAACATTTTTTATTTAAAATGTCTACCACTATGACCTTGTGGCAGGTTTCATTTTCGGAAACGGAAATTCCCTGTTATGACTGATTGTAGCAATGATCTAAGACATACTGGGATAGTTGAGCATTCAAATTTATAACTGGAATAAAATATTTTTCAGCTAGTGTGGTGCAGAAATTTGAAGGGGGAGTGTAATCATCTCCTAATCCGATTACAGTTCAAAATTCCCAAACAAATATTTTAAATAAACTTCATATTTCTTCCAAACGCGAGACGTTAACGCAACTAATCTAACCTAATGTGTTATCCTTTTTAATGAATAATGGTTAACAAACAGAATGGGATAATTAATATGTCCAGCCAGCATAAAATACTTCCTTATTTAACGCTTGAAAGAGGATTTTATTTTTCATGTACACGTACCTGATGACGGGTAATGACAAGCATCAAAAATTTTAAATTTTATTTCTATCATTACATGTTTTTAGAGGCGACATGATTATTGATGGAATGGGGGGGGGGGGTTGCATGACTGCTCACCTCTGAGGGACCCGTTCTGGATTCGCCAGTGAGTAATCTGACGAGCACCTTGTCATCCCCCAGACAGGAGGTTAATTGAATCATGATAGGCGCCTTCCTCCCCTCGCGGAAGACATCGCGCCCATCTCCTAAACAAGTGGGTCAACTACGTGCCGGAACCTGGAACTACCCAAGGACAAGAAATAAAAAGTGATTGGAAGCCTTTAGCCTGACATATAATTGGCAGTTGTCATCCTGTTCTTTGTTTTATTGCCAGCATCCACTTTTCGTCTCCTCTTTTTCTTGTTTGATTCTACCTTTATCTGAAAGGAGGATGACTCCGCTTGAATCGTTTTTATTTTGATTTATATATATTTATTTTTTTTTTTAAGTTTTTGTCTTCAATCTCTTAGGGAACTGGAATGCCTTAAAAACTTTGTTTTGTTTTGTGCTGTTGATGATAGGCTTATGGTGACGTAATGGTTAGCGGAATAGGGTCAAGATGGGTTAGCACTTTAGTTGAGAAAAGTCAATAGGATTTAATGGGGTGAAATGCAAATTGCTTATGAGTAACGTTCACCTGTCACTTGGGTTTTATGAATATATAATCAGAAAATTAGCATTCTCATGATTTCTGACGTAATTACATGAAAAAAAATCTACCATTTCACACAATTGAGATATTCCATGTATTAATGGATAAAAACTTGTTTCCAAATTATGTCATTGTTTGAATATAGTTAGATTAGGGGAACAGCATATGGAGCATAAGGAGATTCTTCTCTCCAAAGTGTCTTACTTGAATACGGTTTAAGTTGCATATAAGCATAATTTTTCGTGGAGTTTACTTCCAAATCGAGATATACAGATTCCAAGACTCTGTCACAAGATCATTATAGCCTCCTTGACGTTAAAGTAAATAATATAGGATACGTAAAATAGAATCTTTCTAATATAAATCTGCAAGAGACGTAATCACGAAACTTCTCCACATATTTCTTGATAAAGGTGATAACCCCCTCCCCCGATATAAAATTTGTGGACTAGCCATGGAAAAAAGCCATGGATGCTCAGATATTTGTTTTCAAGATGTTGTTTTGTTTCTTAATATACTTCTGTAAACAGCAAACGTTTTTTTGGTGTCTCTTTTGTTTTTGCCGATTGACACCGGATTTTGATACAGAACAGTTTTTACAATTTTAGTAATAAGAAATTTCATTGATCTATATCATTGTGTCCCTGCTGTGACTGGAAATCTATAATTTTAAAAAATTAGATATATTTATACATTAGATATTGAGATTCTGTACCATGTTTTAATCATATAGCTCTTTATGTTTTAAAGCTATCCTGTTCACTTGCAATTGGCAAGAGACAACCTTCATGCAGATAGATGGATTTCGTCTAAAACAAAAAATAAACTACAAATTTGATGTTAAAATCAACCACGTACCAATTTCATCCATCTATTTTAAAGCTAGTTTGAATTATCATTTTCGCAGAAAGACCAAATTCTCAAAACGCGTTTTTCGAATTCAAGAAGGTCTGAAGCCTAGAAATAGTTCAGTTATATTAACGTCCCGTTGTAAAGCAACACGAGGACTATTTTGGGACGGACCTCGTCATTTTGAACCACAGTCAGACGACGAGGATGAGACCTGAATAGGCACCCCCGTCTCCACACCACACCAGCTGGAGGATTTTTGGCCTGACAGATTTAGCGTGCAAGAGACCACTCACACGACGGTTCTTCTTTGGAAATGAATCTCCAACCTGAAACCCTCCGATTCAGAACAAATTTTCAATTATAAAGCATCTTCGAAGAATTGGCAAATATTCAATCCTATAATCGCTATGTCATTCATAAATTGATAGCTTTGAAAATGGAGACCTATAATGCATGGTCCGAAATTAAAACAAAAAGTGTTTACTTGAATAATGTATTCATTACATTATACTACATAGGACTATTTCGAAACAAACTATCAATATCCTGATGCCATTTAGTATTTACTCATTTAAAGAAATAAAAATTATAAAGCATAATTTAACGTATGAAAACAACCGATAGTGCATACTTTTGTCGGATTTCTCAAATTTGAAAGATATCACTCATAAATTGAGTATAACACAAAATTACAGAACTCAATAATGTACTATCTCCAACAGCTTTGATAATTATTTTGGAACGTATGTTGCAGTTTTTAACAACGATCATATAAGGAGGGAGATACCTGAATAGATATGCTCTTAAATTCTTTCCATGCAACAAAAAAGTATTCTACGCTGAAGGATTGAAGTTCTGTGTACTTCAGAATTCCTCAAGTAATGCTTTCAAAAGATTTAGTTCTACAAATAGAAACCGCGCAGAAAAATATACTCGTGTCCGAAAGTGTTAAATCTTAAATCCCATGATTTTCGTTTTGTTAGATGTTGTTTTACCCACCTTACCCCAACTTTTATGCAATACATGCCTTCTGGTGTATTTTCAAAAGCGCATGAGGTCTTTGAGAAATTCTCAAACGATTGATTTTTGGTAAAAGTGTATCTGAAATCCACGTATCTTTGCAGTGACAAATGCGCTGACTTGTTGATAAGGTCTCGACTTCGGGGATAAGTTAAAAACCCAATTCCTCCAAAGAATAACCAAAGAAAGCCTGTCTGATGTACTCTAAAAGTGGAAAATCATTACAAACATTATGAACGCTAAATCAACGAGGACCAAACAGCCAAGTTGGTGTCGTGTGCAAATTTAGAGAAAGTAGCAAATCGTTTTCAAGTCTCATTTTAAATCGAATCATGGTTCAAAACCTCGAGTTCCACTTCCAAATAGATCTTGTGTTACTTTGGAGCGGGACATAAATATCAATTAAACTTCCTTACTATGACACTAAAACAAAGTTCTAGTGGCATTTAAACTAAAACGTATAGCGTAACTTTTTCAAATTTATGTAACCAAACACAGTAAATTCTGGTTTATCATTATATATATATATATATATATATATATATATATATTGGAATTAAAAGTGCGCTTGACAGGTTTAATGTCTCTGTTCTCTTAAAAAAATTGCAAATCAAATAGGATTTTTCTTTAATTTCCTAATCTTATTGCATTTAGCTTGATATCTCTTTTATTACGATCTTAGTTTCCGTTTGACTCTTCATATTATTCGAATTACTCATTTCGAAAGAACGTATTTCGAACTTGTGTTTTATTCACAAGATTCTGGTTCCGTAATGCTATTAAAAAGAAAACACTTCGAAATGCTGTCTAACTAACCTTCAATTATATGACAGTGCATGGCTATTACATTCCCCACTCCACTTCTGGTTCTTGGAATTAAAACAGCAGTTATTTCAAGATATTTTTTACCACTATATATCTTCGGAATATTTTATTTAACTACTATTATTATCGAATTAATGTCGCTATTTATTTCGGATCAGTGACACATTTGAAGCATTTTAATAGGATTTTTTTTAAGTAGGGATTTTTGAAACTGATCCTGCGCAATAGTTTTCTTTTTAACCTTCAAAACCGTTCAGGTAATAGATTAGCTTCAATTTTGAAAATTGATTGGCTTCAATTTATCATAGTTAGGTTAGCTTATAAATAATTCGGTTTTCATGCAATTATTCAATAAGAAATAACTGCACCTCCTGTTAACGAGATTGATTTTCTGCTTTTAGTTTTTTGGGGGAAGAAAATGGGAATGAAGGGGTTAATTTGGAAACCTTGATAGTTTTTCTGACTATTGTAATTATTGTGATCGGATTGTTATTGACCATCGATATCAATATTCTGCTTTGTGAGAACAACAAGGCATCTGGAAGTCAATCTTCTGGGTAATTTCTACCCTAATTAAATATATACAAATCGCCTCTGTACTTTCTTATGTATTTAATGTAGAGAAAATATTGTGGTCGAAATTTTTGATGATTTATCACGTTTTAGTCCTCTTAAGTGTGAAGAGCACACATTTAGAAAATGTACGTCTATACGTCTGCGACAAAGATTATTGAAAAAGTTGTAAGCTTTATGGATGAAACTTAGTGTATGGCTCTTGACATCAAATTTATAGATTTTTTGAAAATCAAATTTTAATCAGACTCCCGTCAAAAGAAGTCTTTATGTCCGTCTGTCTGAATATACGTTAACACAATATATACATAATGAAAAAAGCCAAGAAGATAAAATTTGTGTTCACATATTAACTATATGGTAACCCCTACCACATTTTAAATTAAACCAAATAAGATATTGACTAACTGTCAATGTTTATTTTCCAAAGCATGTAAACATGGTAACTTAAAAGCGCATTGACTTAAATATATCAAATTTGGTATACGGTTTTGTGATTGCAAGGGTAGTTTTTAGTCAAAATTTTGTTTCACTCGGTTGGGGAAAATGGGTCTAAAACACAAATTCGAATTTTGGATGCTACTAATCACAAAGGATGGCACGAAAGATTCAGTAAAAAATAGTTTAGGTCTCCAGAGATTAATATTTCGTAGCTATGGTAAACCAATACCCTGCAGAGCGTTCTCTGGGGTAATAGCATAATTAGAGTGAGTTAAAAAAAATCAGTATATAAATAAGAAATAATGATTTTCTCAATGTTATTTTCATCTCAGCATTTCTGTAGTTTCTCTCTCATTACTTTAAAAAAGTGCTACCCTCTTCTCCTTAAAATAAATAAGAAAACAGTGCTCTGTTCTAAGATGCACTCACACATTTCTATGACAAACCTTGTTTTGTAAAGTATGCATTATTGCAATGTGTGCCATACATAGAGCCTACTCACCTCCGACCATCTATGACCCATTTTCTAGAAATAAAAAACTTTTTAATTCTGTCCACTGAATATGCTCCCGTGAATTCCCGGAACACTAATATTTACACTTTGGTTTCTCCTCTTGGTACTCGAGGAAATCCTATAGCAGTCATTCAAAGAGGGAAGAATAGGCACGAATTGATAGCATAATTACATTTACAAATTTTTTTTAAAGTGTTGTAGCAAATACCTTTGATAGAAATTCATCGAATCCATGTGCTTTAATTACTAACTGAGCATATATGATGTTAAAGAATTATACCCCATTTGACACTGATTATCAATAGACATAGTAATTTTAAAAAACGGATTGCCTTCCTTTGGTTTCTTTTTTTTCTCGCATTATTCAAAAATTAAAACGTTATCCTAACTTTTGTTAATTCAACAATTTTAAATCGTTTCTTACCATAGCAATGATAATGCTTTCGTGTGCGGGCGTTTCGTTTTTAAATGCTCTAACTAAGCTATATTTTGTATATATAATCGTAAAATATTTTGAACGAATGAAGATTAAACTACTCGAAATTTGGTATTTGCTAAATAGAATTCAGCTTGATATTCTGAGCAGATAATTATTGTTTTTTTATATTTTTTTAAACATTTTTATTCTACTTTACAATACAGAACATGAAACGAGTCAACTGTTGTGGATTGTATTTATTTTTAACGATTGTTATAAAAGATTTAATGATGGAAATTTTAAATATTGATTTTTTTGTGTGTATTTGCGTTAATTTAATTTCGTTGCTTCATGCAATTTATAAATCGTTTAATTTTATTTAGTTTCGATTCGGAGAAGCAATCTCCAATAACGATCTCCAGAAAAAAATATTACGCAGAGATTACTTAAATATAAGAATGAATTATTCATTAAATAGTTAAATAAAAATTGTTGAAACGATATAAAAAAAAACTTATTGAAAAGCACTTTTTTGTGAGAAGAAATATAGCAGATATTTTTTATGAAACATTTAATATAAAAAAAACAGAAGCTTTAAAAATCAATATAAGAAAATAAAGCGAAAATGCATATCAAAGCATATGTTATTAAAAAGATATTAACATTTGGAGTCAGTTTTGAATATATTTAAAATTCCCAGCTTGGTATTATTTATATTTTGCCTGCGTGTAATAAATTGTATTTTTTTTTCTTTTTCCTCTGTTTTTGATTAAAATTATGTATGTTTCAGGTATATTAACAAAAGCTTACTGAAAACATTTTACTATAGATGATATCAACGATTTTTATGATTTATCAAAATATCCACAAGCCGTACGAAGATATCTCGTTTTCACACCTTTTCAAAATCAATTAACACAAGTAATATAAAAAAAACTAATTCCTACTTTAATTATTTTTTCAATTTTAGTTATTTTTTATTAAATAATTATATTAAAAAATTACTAAGTATTAAAAACTTATTAATTTTGAACAAGAATGAAACTTGCATTCTTCACCTTCACGCGTAATATGCTGAAATCCTCGCATTTTACAGATTTAGCTACTGCGTGACGATTTCCATTTTCATTACAAACTGCAAAAACTGAATTTAAAGTGTTAAAAATGAATGAATAACATTAAAAAAAACTATTAACATCTAGTATCATCCACTACAAGCTTAAAAAATGTATTTGAACTCGAGCGGATGAAAAAAAAATTTGAAAGACAGAAAATTTGAAAAAGATCTTATATATATAATAGCAGAAATGGAATAAAGAACAAGTAAAAAATTGCTTAACACGGCGAATGCTAAATAAACACAAGAATACAGCTTTCACCTTCTATTTTAAAACTATCAATGGATTATTTTATTGAGACTGCAATTTAGCACACGCATATCAATATCCCAATTCTTCTGGTTTAAATTCTCCCTTCTTTACCAGCATTTTAACATTACTATTAATCCAATTGCACTGTTGGTTTACGACCATCACTTAAGAGTCCTTAAAAGCTGAAATTAAAAAAAGATAGCTAAGAAAAGGGGAGGGAGATCACGTAATCCGAAGACCACTTTTGCCATTTGCCATCATTCAGCCACTCCCACTTTTGTGGAACATTAGGAACGATTACACAAAGCGCTAACCGATAGTTATCGTCTATAAAGAATAAAAAAATTAAAAAAAGGTCGAATTCTTTTTGGACAAGGTGATGCTATAACAATGCTCTGAAGGCATTTTCGTTTAGAGTGTATTATTTTATTCGATAGGAAAATTCTTCCGAATCTGCAGATGGTATTAAGGACGTGATGACGGGGAACAATGGAGAGGAAAAAACTAAAAGCGGATAGAAAATCGTGTGCAGGGATTTATTGCGATGGAGATAAGAAAATTGTAATGATTATCGAATTTTAAAAAAGAAAGATTAAATGTACGTTCGTGCCGGAAGACGGACTTTTCGTTTTTGGCAACATATTTGTTGGCAATAAGATAGATGCGAGAACCATTTTCGTTTAAGGCTCTTTAAAGTAATGACAAGAAAATCAGAAAAATATAGAGCAGCAATGTAAAATACAAAATAATTCAAGTTCAGTATCGCCTTGGCCCGACTTAGCCTAATTCGGACCCGGGGATACAACTTCTTTGGGGTCCCCCCTTTGCTTCACTGTTTCAGCAATGAAGAACCGAACTTCATGTAATATTTAAATTTTTCACCTCATTATAGATATATAGCGATAAAATTGACTAGAACCTAAAAAGCAATAAATAATATAAAATAAACTTTTTATTCGATTTGGGGGCTCGGTGCAACCACCTCGTATGCCCCTGCCTAGTCAGGCACTGTGTATCGGAGAGAAAAATGTTTTGGAACTTTGAATAGCCGTACATTTATTTAAATTAGTGATATAAGGAAAACATAAGTACACCTTTTCTCAACAGTAAAAAAAAATGAAATATACTGTCTCAAATTATCATATGAGAAATTTTTTTGTTAATATTTGTCTTAATTAATTTAGGTCATTAACCAGTTTGAGCCCGTTTTGAACAATCACGAGACTTTCCGATCTTATATAATGTTAAATTTTCATTTTTTCTAATGTCGTGATTGTTCCTAACTGGTTCAAAGTGGTTAATAATTTAAATTAAGAAAATTCGTAAGAATTCAGAGAATGTATGATTTGGAAATGTAGTAGTAACTTTAATTGACTATAATTCGCCAAATGGAATAACCTTTTACATTATTTTTAATAATCTTAATTAGTTGAAATTATCACTAAATCAATCGTTATCGAGTAAACAAATAATATTTTAACTTATTTGATTAATTTTTAAAAAATGGTGCGCAAGTTAGGTCATAACACTGCTATTTCCAAAGAAAAAACTACATTAGCAGACGATAGATATTTCAAAAACTATACTGTGAAAACCGACTGCAAAATAAAAATAAAAAGGATAAATTGCCCATTTGCTGCCTAGGCATTTTGAAGCTTCAACAATTTGTTGCCCTCAAACAGCTTCAAATACCTCAAACGAAAACAATATCAAGTTCTCCCGTGATTAAAAAAAAAAAAAGATTTGAATCTTTGTGGGATTGGGAAAAAAGAGATATTTGAATAACATAGCATAATAATTTTTAATCTGATTTGTCTATTTTTATTTTTTAATTATGTTTTTCTTCACATATATACACTAAAAACACTTACCTGAAATTTTTATTTAATATCATCGAAACGGTGCAGCAAGTAAAGAGTGAAATGTATTGGAATAAAATATGGCGTCAAATACTTTTAAGAATTTATTAAAATAAGGAAATGGTATAGAATAAAATTGAGACCGAGAAGTTTATTTTTAATTTCTTGTATATGAAATATACTAAGAGAAAGTGATACAATCTCCAAAAAAACATTCCTGTTTATGCATTATGCCGAATATTATGTTTTTATTCTTATGTGAATACGATAGCTCCAAAAACGTATCGAGTTGATATGTAATTAATATATAATTTATACATAAAATGTGTAGATTTCTTTTAAATTTTCGGGGGTGAAAAATGCGTATTCTGGTTTCTGATATGTATTTCACAGTTGACGGGGGTAAAAAGTCTTCAAAGATTGTAAGTCATTAAGGTGTTTCGTAATTATTATTCGCCAAATGGCAAGCATATATGCTATGCTACGTATATATTATACTATACTATGTAGTATATAATTGTCATATTCAGGGTTCTTAAAATTTTATATAAATAAATAAAATCGAACACTCATTGCATTCTCACTACATTGTTAAAATATTGTAGAAAACAGGACTTTTGAATTTTTAAGTAAATTTGGTAATGGTTTGTTTTATTTTGTTTTGGTCAGGTTTGATTTGCCTTGTAGGTGGTTTACAAAATCGTACAAAAAGTTCGATCTTGAAAGAAGCTTTGCATACCCTATGAGTATTACTAACTGCCATATTCGTGGATTCGTTTTCATCTGTTTCTTCTTTAATATGCAAAAGAAAGCATCACAAATATTTGTCATTTCTCTAGTTTATAGCCCCACCCACTCTGAAAAAATGGTGTCCATATAGATATGAATAATATTTCAACTAAGAAAATTGAGTAACAGTAATACGATTAGATTGAAGATTTAACTATAAAGCTAACATTTTAATTTTAAGATGATACTAAAATGTTTGAACCTTGATTTTCTTTAGAGATTTTGATGAAAACCTAAAAATTATTTAGCCGTCATTTCATCCCTCTAGTCTTTAAGAAGCATAGAGACTTTTTTAAATTTCTAAGTTAATCTTTAAAGGCGCATTCAGGCGTATGTGCAGAATGTCCTTTGAATACGCTAATAACATGGAATTGTATATGTTTCAAATAAATAACCGGACATTCAAATTTATACATAGAAAGAGAATGTTAAAGAAACTAGATTTTATTCATTCATTTTTTTTGCCTTCATTTTTTATTTCTATTTTACGTACTTATTAGCAAATGCTCTTACTGACTTCACATTCATGTTTATTAAGATTATAAGTTTACTGTTCAGCCTTACTTTGTTTCTTTCTCCCCGCAATCCAAATGTTTTCGTTTCTTTGCATAGTTTTTGAAACGATGCCTAGATTGGAGAATATCCTTTTATTTAATCAAACTTAGGATTGCTGAAGCTATCCGATGGATTAAATTCAGCTATCAGTTATCCTTTCTTGTACTCAAAATACCTAGCTATAGTGTTGATGTATTAAATAACTCTACAGTAAACGATATTTTCGGATAACAAATACTGGAGTAAATTTGTATGGTTGAATAATCAACGGAAGAAAGAATAGGTACGAAAAGAAATGGCATGTTGTAAAAAAAGTTGTATTTTAAGCAATCGGTTGTGACGATCAAATTTGAATTACAGTTGTAAAATACAAAATATTTGCTTAGTTGTTAATCATTAAGGCATTGAGACCTTCCTTTATTCTTGAGGATGGAAAGAGCCGAATTTTGATTTCATAGGATTTCATATTAAATTTGAAATAATTTTTTATCGTTTGATACGCTTATTTTTATTTATGCCCATCTGTCTAGCAGTTAAAAGTTTATGAAATATTTTCTCACACATAACTGTGGATTTTTTTTTTTTTTGGCTTTTTGTTATTTTATGGTTATTTAAACTGAGGCTTTTCATTAAAATAAATATTTTAAGCATTAATTTTTTTGGTTACTTATTAAGATTTCTAAATAAAAGGAGAAAGACTGCAACGGAGAAAAAGAATGCACCAATTTTTATGTTTTCATATCACATCTTTCAAGAAATCTGTACTTCCTGAGCTCATGATAACACATATTTTTGAAGATTTGTTGCCAAGTAAAATTGTGTCAGTTTTAAATAAGAAAATGAAAATAAAATTTTTCCAAAATATTAAATTTAGTAAATAAAAAAGAAACATTCTGATCTCTGTTGCTTGTCACATAGCTAAGTGCGTCGCCCGATTCTTTTAAAAAGAATTGTGAAAGTGGTCATCAATGGAATGAGTAGAAGTAACGAAATCTCTTTCTTCCCATCTACATGCATACACGTGCATCATAAAAATATTTTTTCTTTTCCCTGCTTTGCGGTGAGCTTCTGTTAAAAGGAATTATTAACCATCCTTCGTACCCGGATGAGAATTAATTGCATTACGTGTGCTTACATCTCGCAAACACTGTTGACAAGGTTCGTAATGGCGAACATTTACTACGATGCTCGCTATGTGCGTGGCTTCAGATTGGTGACACAACCCTTTGGGAACGCGCGTTTAAATGATACCTTACCGACAGAGCTGGTTCTTCAAGACCAGTAGCGAGAGGGAGGGAAAGCGTGTTAATTGCTGTTGTACGCGTTTTTCGACCTCGTCCATCTTCTGCCTGCGGCCTCTCCGTCAAGGGGGTCATCTCCAAATCAAAACGACGGTTGTTTTTGTGAAGAGAAGTTTGCTGGTGTGACTTAGAACAGACTTGTTGGATACTTTTTCACTATAAATGTGTGCCCATTTTTCTTCTGGTTCGTTTAAGATTTCCTGTTTAATTCTTACCCATAGTTAAATTCTTGTTATTCTTGGTAATAATAAATGATATTACATTATTTTATAAGTCTAGAAGTCATGGTCGACCTTTAGCCAATTGGATAGATTATTCCTAAATGGGTCTTCTCAGTCCGTCTATTTTTAATTCAATACAGTAGTGTGAATTGAGTGGGACAGACATGGCACGTGTCCTATTAATCATAATAAAAAATTGTTCAGAATTTAATAAAGCTATACATGTATAGATTTTTTTCTTGGTTTTTAATTTTGTAGAATCTTTTCAAAAACAGTTCCAATCAAATCTAGGAGATATAAAATGCATTGTCTATTTTTTAAAAATGTTTCTTACATAGATTAAGCTTTGACATAGTTTTTCCGTTTCAAATGTATGATCTTACCACTCTACTACTACTAATAATAATAAACAAAATTACATAAAATATCTCACTAAAAATAAAACAATGATAAAGTATGATCTTATTTTTAAAAAGCTATAAAAATGAATCCTTTTTACTCAGATATTTCTTTTTCCAAGTCTTTTTTTAATCCCTTTAATTTAAAAGGTTGAAAAGGGAGAAGGGAACATCAATATGCAAGTTCATTACAAACCAAAGTGCAACTAATATTGTTTCCAAAATGGGACCCGCACCTTCTACAGCCGGTTCTGCTGGAAGTTCTGCACAGAGGAGTGTTTCGTGCAACATTTAATCAGGTTGTCCTTGAAATTGTGTGTTTCAAGGTCTTGGCTTTTTGCACTCCCACTGATTAATGTAACTGAATGACAAGTGTCACGATCTGATTAACTTTCATATTTTTAGGAATAAAACATGTTTTTTCGGAGCTGGCAGATTCATGGTTTCTGACTCATTTTTGTTTTGTCTGATCGGCAAGATCGCCCAAAGCCTAATTTCTAATTAAATAATAGTGATATTAAACGATGTTAAAAAATTGTAGCGTCAATTTTTGAAGAAGCATATTTTAACTTCTTCGGCCCGAATGAGCATATACGTCTTGGAGATCAGACTTCATTCCATATTAGGTAGATAAATCTTACTTTTACTCCTGGGTTTATCGTAGAACGAACCATTTGTACATCGGATTTAAAACTTAGATCATGCACAAGTTGTGTCGAAAAGATTTACTGTAAGTAAGTTGCGGTCATATTTCATTTGTTTGCATATTTTGATAAACTTTACTCAAATCCCTCAATAAAGGAACATGTCTGAAACTAATATGCCTACAAAAATATTTTCTCACTGGACTAAATAAATAAATAATATGAAAATGTTGAATATTCTATTAATTACCTAGAGAATATAATTTCAATATTGTGCCGAATTCTGCAATTTCCTTTAAATGAGAATAAGTTTTTTAAACAAATTCAAGGTCCAAAGAATTGAATTTCGGTGCTATTAATCTGAAAACAGGTCGAATATTGAGTTTGAACAAAATAGTTGCCAATAAATATCATTCCAAAAGCTGTCTACCTCTATGCCATTTCAATCTAATAATCCATTTTCCTTGTTTTATAATCAACGATATACTTTTAAGTACGCATTAATGATTCGCAGTTTTTTAGCCCTCTCGAGTATTGTACTTACACATTCTATGCAAACTTTAAATGTTGGAATTTAAAGCAAGACAAGCAAACATACTTTTAATTTTCGAAATACTAAACCAATAGTTTACTTGCATATTTGATACATAAGTTTAAGTACACTTTGATTTGTATAAAAGATTGATTTATTAGTATTCTTCATTGTATTCTGAGCTTTCCATCCAGATAGAGGGATGATAGTAAAATTCATTACGAATAAAGGAGAGTGTTTAATTCACACAGTGAAGTTTTCCTTCACTTATTTTTTGATTTAAATAAATCAAACATACTAAACTATATTTATCTCTTCAGCAGGTAAAAGGAATACCCGAGAAGAGATGGTCTGCTTCTCTCTTTGTACCAGATGTACGCCATCTTTGAGGAAGTCATTGGGCCACAGCCTCCGGTCTCTTTCCCAAATACAAAAGGATCCCATCAACACACAGAAGACGAAGGTCAGGATATCGTCTTGACCACGACGGAGCAGGATCCAGAAGTCAGTCCCGATCACTCTGAAGTTACATCCCATTATGCTTCATCCAAATCTCGCCCTAAGCGCTCACCCATTAAACAGAGAATTTATGGATCGCAGTCAAGTTATCCGAACAGGCATTCATCTACCCTTCCACGAAGCAACAGAAGGCGACTCTATTCTGCATCAACAAGTGACTCTAACGATATTGACGATACGGCGTCAATATCATCGTCAAATCCTCTCTTGGATACCATCAGTGTCCTAGCTTATGATCCACCCGATGATTCTGACGACTATTATGATTTGCATGACGATGAATTCGATCAGTGCAAAAGAGAAAAGACTAGCAAGTCGTCATCTGGTGCTCCAGAGGGCGATCGGGACTCTATTGGATATGCAGGCTCCAGTTCAATTGACAGTGGTTACAAAAGCTTCTGCCCAACTCCGGAAATTCCAGATTCGTCCATATACGGACCAGATGCCAGTAGTAGACAGACTACTTCTTATTCTGGATACTATGCGGATGGATCATCTGCTTCTCAGGGTCGAAACGGTAAGCCGAGAATCATGATGGGCACGAAAGTCATAAGCCGCCAAGGTTATGTGTCCCCTTTGAGGGAGTCCCCAGGCTCCAGAAGGTCAGATTCAAGTCTTTACGATGTCAATCTTGATCACCTCATGTATCTTCGGCAATCACTGCTTAGTGCCATTCAGAAGTGTGAGTTTTCGAAATCCAGTTCAGTTTCAAGTGCTGAACCAAACAGAACTGATACAAGTCATACCTCAGAAAAATGTAGTAGTTCTAATCCGGTGAACGACGAACGTTATTTAGATCACTCCCCAGCTAAATCCAGCCAGCCAAGCTACACCAAAACCGTTCGGTTTAATACAGACGTGAAAGTGACAACCGTCAATCCATCCCAACCAGCCAATGAAGGCTCGGATATTAATCCGTGCAGGACTTCCGATTCTGTCTCGGCAGAACAGACTGGACAGAAAATGCAGTCAAAATCGATCCTAAAGGATCCGCTTTGTGCGAACTTACGATCACAGTTAGAAGCTGGATCCGGAGACTGTACGCTGGAGGAAGAAATAGATTCGCTGTTATATGGAAGGGCTGAGTTTTACGATCTTGAAAGTGTAGATGATTTTCCATGTAGCTATGTAACGATGATAGAAGAGAAATATAGAAGCGGTAAAACAAGCATTGCCAAAGTTAGAAAACTGAAAGGTAGAGTATATTTTCACATTTAAAATTTATTATTTGTTGCTACAATTCATACAAGACTTACAAGAAACGAAATTTTTATATAAAATAAAAATCATCCTATTTTCGAATAGTTCGACAACCTTTAAGTTATCTATTTCCAAATAATAAAACAAATAATGGGTCAATAATTTTAACTTGTATTAAGCATAAAAATTATACAACTGCATTAATTCACATATATTTCAATACGACCTTTTTTTCAGTTGTAACCAACATTTACTTGATGCAGAAATTTTACTGATATATAGCTGTTCAGCGTTTAAATTAGTGAACATATATACATTTTTGTTTGTGAATTCCATTTTTCAATATTTATTGCAATTTTATAATAGTGTTTTTTTTTACAAATGATTGCACATTTTTTTATATTAGCCGCTCAGAAAACGAATTTTTATTTCGATAAACAAAGCATAAAATTATATATAAATGCTTTGTTTCAAGAATATCATTAATAATAATTTCCATCGCTTTATAAAAATCATAGCATATTGATATTTTTTGATAATTTATTTGTCTATTTTATAAAGGTAATAAATAAATGATATTTTCGTATAAAGAGAATATGCCATTCATGAGGACAAAACTTCTTAATGTTTGATTCACTAACACAGGGCAAAAAGCATTAAATGGAAAGTGTAAAAAACAGCAAAACGATTAAATTATTGTGCAATTACTTTGCGTGATGATGAGTTTAGACCCGGAAGAGTATTTTATTGTGCAAAGAAACCTCAACAATCGTGACATTATTTTTTTGGGCGTGTACCATCTTTCTGCCACCGGTGTGAATGAATGACGTTGATTATTTTTTTCACATAATTTTTCTCCTCATCCAAAAGAAGAGCTATGATTATGAAAACAGGCTTACAAACTGACAATCCCCGTCTCAATTCAAGAGTTCTTTTACCCCTGAGTTATTTGCTGGCTTGGGGCGCATTTAATGTTTCCATTAGCGCCTCGAGTCAAAAAACTGCGAGTTGTTTACTTCAAAATACTTGAATTGCTTTGGGAATTTCAGTGCCCATTTCTGCTGAATATTTAACTTTTGAAGAATACTCTCATTTTTCTCAAAGATTCTTCGAAAAGAATTGATGGCTGAGATTTGAATCTTCTGACACCATCCGAGAATAAAGGGAATTTTCATTTACTTTCTGATAAAGCGCATCACTTACCAAACTTTTTCTACCATTAAATTTTTATGAGTGCAAATATTTGAAAAGATAAAATCCTGCTCCCTTTTTGTTATTATTAGAAATATTTCCACCGGAAATGAAGGTGAAGGGGCTTAAGAAATTCTGAAATTTGTCACTGGCTTATTTTCTATTTAGTAATTTTATTATCTAAAAAATTTACCCCTGAATCTTTTTTAATAATTATTAATTAATAATAACTTAATAATAATTTTACTTTCTTGACTAGTATATACATATGCTCGTATCTTAAAGATTCCAGAAAGATGCATCGAATAGAATGTAAATAAAGAATTTTAAAATTAAAAAAAATATTAACATTTAGATGGTTTACAAAATTGTTTTGATAGCAATCAACGAAAAAATAATGAATTCTTAGAATTTGTAAATTAAATTATAGAAATTTTAAAACAAATAATCTAAAATTTTAATAAAATGAATGAATTATTTTAATTTCAATAAACAGCTAACTAATATCTTCGAATTGCATTTCATTTATTGTCAGATTTTATGTATTATATCACACGTGTTCTAAATCAATGAAAATAATCCGGCGAAGTGAGAGAGAATTGCAGCACATTTATAGAACTAATAAAAAACTGGGCATAAAATAAGCGTGAAACATTTAGCCATTGTTAATTTTTATATTTGAGATTAAAAATAAATATCGATTGAAGCATCTGATAAGGAAAGCATCTTGTCCGTCGACTACTGGCATTCTTCTCGATCACGTGCTCGCTTACATAATTGTTTCGGATTTCATCGTTAAACCAGACCCTACTTTTAATACCGCATTGTTCTAATTTGTCATTTTCGAGAATCCTATCTGATTAGGAGTCGTGTTGCCACAAG
Source organism: Argiope trifasciata (assembly GCA_026543055.1). Taxonomy (NCBI): domain Eukaryota; kingdom Metazoa; phylum Arthropoda; class Arachnida; order Araneae; family Araneidae; genus Argiope; species Argiope trifasciata. The sequence continues at coordinate 1,906,839 of JAPMOQ010061697.1, read as the reverse complement.
AAACAATAAAAGTGACAACAGGCGATACTCCGGGCGATGGTGGCTGATCACGTCAGACTTCGTGGATTGTTCGAAGGGCGTCTGTCGTTTTCGTGACAGTCACAGTTAGACTTAGATGGACAGTGACAGTGTTTAGAAAAGAATGTGGACCAAATATCTTCACGTTTATTATCTAATGCAAAAAGAATGCCAAAGGGATTTGCATGATTATTCTCCAGGAATCTTAAGTGCTACTTCTCATCGTCATGTCACGGTTAATCTTCTGCACGTCATTCATTATGCCATTACATATCTTTTTTCATTGCTGTTCCCGTTCTTTTTTTCTTCTTCTATTTTTAAAATTAGTTACTATTTGCAGAAGTTAGCCGATTCTAAAGCGTAGAAAAGAAATAATTTTAAACTGGCATATTTGAGCACAATTTTTAAAACATAGTACTCTCTCGAAGAAATTAATTTTAGAACATAATTTGGTTTCTTTCAGAATGCGAATTAAGGAGAGGGGAGCAGGGCAGACACAAATACAAAATACATTTAAAGAACTAAAGCACATATTTTATTTAATAAGTCTCTCAGAAGATTCTAGAACTTTCTAAAATGTATAATTTTTATACGATGCTTCCATCAATCCATAATAACTAAAAGAAAACGAATGAAATAAAAGAATCGATAACCTTTTTTTATGTGCATAATTATATGCTCTAGTTTCATAATAAAATAAAAAAAATTATTTAAGAGTGACATTCTTGAAAATATCTATCAAACTATGAATAAAATTGATATTCCAAAATAAAAATAATTTTCCAAGTTCTTGTTCAGAAGTGTATTAAATTAGTAGTTAACTGGACGAGAAGTAACAAATGAAAATATTGATGCAACGCGATTCTACTATATTTTATAGAATATCCTTTAAAAATAAAGCTTTATAATTATATTAAGTTTTTTAAAAATTTAGCAAAGGCAGTGGCATAGCTTTTGAAATTTCTTTATAAAGCATTTTGTAATCCGGAAATCTCATCAGGTTTCTAACAAACAAAAAATATTGGTAAAGGTCAAAGTAGCTGCTTCTTAGATAAACTTTTCTAATTTTTTTCCCTTGTAGAGAAACTGAAAATGACTACATTTTTCTCAGTTATGTAAAACAGTCGATGTGTGAAAGAAAAAAAAACTTTGAACGAGGATAAAAATTACATTTCACTTGCTCTTCTGATAAACTATTGACTTTATTTTAACCTAACAAAACGAAGGCATTAGGCGTAACTCTGAATTAAAAGATAATCCGAACTAACTTATCTCGAATTTTTAAAATATAAGCATTTGGTTCTCCTTATGCTGTAAAATACTGTAATGTTTTGGTAATTTCCAACGTCAAATTAAAATTTGGCAGTATTCCAGTCAATTGAAATGAAGACTGCTTTCACAGACATTTTGAAATTATACTTCTGTTTTTATTAAGGCCATTCTTTAAATGTTACGAATTGCTGTAATTTAATCATGTCTGTTAACTATCTAAGTTATCTATCTCCTAATTACCGAAACTATATTTTCCGAAACCATTCAAGTAAAATACTTAGTATATCTACTGGGATGCATTTGCTGATTTGAACATTTTATTGTTTAATATCGAAGTCTTTGAACTATATTTCGGCAATCTTATGCCAAAAAAGACAATACATAATCAGTTTACAGAAATCGTCAAGATATTATTAGACAGCAAAACTTTGGTTCAGTTCTTATAGTTTTTGAAATACATTATGATTTCTCTTATAACTTCCTCATAATTTAAAACGAAATTATTTTTCATAAATATAAATTTATTTATATTGTGTATCTTGAAAATGGCTTTACCGATTTTGATCAAATATTGGATTTATATTTAGATAAGGTTTTTGATTTTTAATTTTTTATACAGGCATTTTTCCTGAAAAACGAGATTTTAAATACACACTAACACTCTTTTATAACTAACTATTAGAACCTTATTCTATATGCTCTCATGCTGGCACATAGGCAGTGATATATAACGCTATCTCGCAAATTTTTGTAGTACTTGCATTGTTGTCATTGGATGATAACCCAGTACCTCAACTTTAGCGAAATGGTGGTAATGGATGTGAGATAAGGTTAGATTCATATGTAATTAGTTATACATTCCAATATATATTGAGGAAAATATATATTCACATCTATATATTTTTTCCAAAATACTAAAATTTTCCAAAATAAATAAACAACCGATCGAAAGTTGCCTCCCTGATGTTAAAAATAAAACTTCTGAGAATTTAAATAATCTCCTAATAAGTTTTACAAAATACATCAATATTGTGCCTATTTCGAATTCAAACCGTAAACAGAAGGTTATATTACCGCATCTCTGTACTGGTCATATTCGACTGATGCCACAAATATTTTCTCGGTTTTAAGTCTTGTGTTTATTATGTCTGTATTTCGACAATTACGCTCGAATAAAAAAAATCGCACAACTCTCAATGCTCACAAATTTGACAGATACTGTATTCACTCAGTTATTTTTGAAGGCTGCTTGGAGACGATCATCAATCAACTGTGCTGGCATTTTATTTTTCTTTTTTGATAAAAGCTTTAGAAAGCTAATGCATGCATTTTTTTTTTATTATTTGGCAAGCAACTGGAAATACATTTGGTGCCATCTTGTTCATGCATTATCTGTTTTATTTTCAATGGAATTTCCTCTTTTGCAAAACCAACTCTTAATCGATAGTATTATTTTTAAACGGCAGATAAATTAAACTTAGAATATAAAAATACGTTAAATATCAGCTGTTTGGGTCAATTTATCTGCAATGGGTTCATGGTCATAAAATACTACCCAGCCGAAACAAGCAATCTTCAAACTGCTGTTACCGCACGTCCCTTAATGCTAATCTCCTTTTATTATTTTCAAATTTATTTTATCAACTTATAAAATCATTGTTTAAGAAATAATACTTGATACATAGTTACAGTTACGAGGATTTTAAAGGAGATTAGCTTAATAAATTATAATCAAGATTGCATCTTGGAACTCATAATTCAGTATTATCAAGATAGACATCGTTTTCATTTTTACTTTTACAGAAGAAAAGACTGGCACTTTAAAAAGAGATATATATCAGAACTTTCTCGATAATAATTAAAAATGGTGTAGTTATACTATGTATTCTGGATTTAAAAGTTCTGTCGATCCTTAATGCATTCATAAAACATTAGTGCATTTTTTTTCATACTTTTCAACTTTCAATTTTTTTCGTTTTCTTAAGTATTACTTCTATAAATTTTATTTTTGGTTCATTTTAATTATTTAATCTTTTCGCAAAATTTTAGGGTTTAAAAGTCCCCTCCACCTCACATTTTCTGTTTTCTTTCCTGAAATTAACATATATCATATATTAACCATAAAAATTCAACCCTTTTTAAATATGAAATAATTTAGTAATGGTTTTTTTTTAAGTAAGTACTTTTCTAGAATGCTCTAAATCAATACTTTTGATTTGTAAACCTTTTTCCATTTTTTAAAATCATTTTGGATTCCAGAGAAATCTCCAGATCTTCTTTATCATCAGAAAGTATTTTTGAAACTGAGAGAAATGCAAGGTAAAAATTATTAATTAATAGTAAATGCCAAATTCATTTTATGCAGCAATTTAAAATTTAAATTAACCATTCTAATTAAAATATTTTTCTCAATCTTTATCGATTTCTAATATTTAAAACCAGAATAAAAGTGATATTTCCCAAGAGACGCTTATTCCAAAATTATATTTAATCCTCACTCTATTATCTGTATTTTTGAAATCTTCTCCCTTTCAGCCACTAAATCTTTTCCCTACATAATGCTTTTTAATAAAATATCAAGAAAATTAAACTGCTGTTTCGTTGGTTCTGATCGACCACAAGTCCCCTCCATGAAAAAAAGTTCTCTAAAAGGCCCCAAAACAATAACGGATTCCTTAAAATCTCAAAAATAGTAAAATTCAAACATTTAAGAATATTATTGGAGGAAGCTTGATCTGGGCTTGCAATAAGGACATTTAGCAAAGAATCTCCGTCCGTGTTGGAGGGTGAGATATTTAGTGTGTCCACTTAAAAAAGCGAGAGAAAACTGTTTGTTGTTTTCTAGAGATATCTAGAGGGTGACACCAACCGGGACTTTTACCAAAGTACCAAGGGTGAGCAGATGGGGCTATCCAAAGTGAGTTCGACTGCATCTTTTTGATAGATGAGATTTCAAAATAAGTTAGTATTGTATCATCATGAAATATGTCAGCTGAGGCTGTCTTAGCTAAGTTATCCGCTCCCTCATTACTATTTAAATCAACATGTGTGGGGACCCACTGAAAGTGTATTGTTCTGCGGAGAGCCTGGCAATAAGATCTAAGATATTTGTGCTAATCTTGTTCCCCAGTTGTTGAAAAGAATCTACTGAATTTAAGAAAAGACAATTTCTATAATTCGTAGAAAAAACGCCTGTATCATGTCTTTTATTTAAACCGAGATTAGCAAATACATATGCTGAAAAAATTAATGAAGTTTTTATGCTTAAAATCTTACTCAGTAAGTTCCAGCTGACAATCACCCATTGAAAGGAAATGATTTGGCAATTGTGTGCATGAAAAAATTAAAATTATTATGACATGAAATAAAAATTAACTGCTTTAAGACAATTAACGAAATAATTCAAATAGCTGTAAAAAATAACGTTCGGAAGATATATTAATCCTCGTGGTATTAAAAGGTGTGCAATAAAGAAGGAAAAACTTTCTTTGAAGTTAATGTCCAGAGTAAGACATTTTTTTACCATAATGTACTTCATTCATTCAACTTAACTCATTTTTAATACTTTAAATAGAGTTTTAGAAGTTTGTGATAATTGAAATCAACAAGCTGTAGATCAGTACATAAAATGCAACGATCTCAGAATTTTCCATGTGAAGATGAGGAATGAGAGTTTCATTTTTTGCAATGAGAAATGATAGACCACCATCAGCTTCATAAATTAGAAATGAGAAAAAAGTCAATAAATGGTAACAAACAAAAATAATAGTCCAACACCTTGTATAGAAAAGGAAATTAAAAATTTTGCAAGGAAATTCGCTTTCTATTTTGCCACAATATTCTGTCAATGTATATAATATTTATTTCAATTGTTATTATTTAATAAAAAGTAACTAAAATAAAAAAATCTTTGTTGACCTAAGTAGTAATTGCCTTAAAAATTTTTTAAATAGTACTTGTAAATTTTAAGATTTCAAAATCTAATTTTTTTGCTTTGTATTTTTATAGATATTCAAAACTTTTTAAAGAGGAATATATATGTTAATAAATTTATAGAAAAAAAATCGAAATGTTGTCCAATTTATTTTCAAAACAGCAGAAATTTATTTTAACTAGTCATTATATTGCTTTAAAACAATGAAATTCTTTAAATTCCGCTTACGATGTTTGGAGTTTGAAAAATTATTGTAATAAACTACGTATATTCGTGTTTACACTTCTCAGAAGAGAAGGTTATTTTTTCTGCTTTGCAAATAGTTTCTACAAATTGCGATTTTTTGAATGCAGCATGCTATTTATTTTCCGGAACAACAAATTCTCGACTTTTTCCCGATTCTGTTTTCTGATATGCATTACTTTCAACTCCAGAAGTGTTGTTCACTGAGCGTGAAAATGCTTCAAACAGATTTAAAGTATAACAAAAAAAAAAGTTTCTTGACGCCTTCCAAAAAGTGGAAGAAAAAAAAATAATAAAAATCAATAGATGCACGCGAACAAAACACCTTAGACTCGGGGCTGTTAAAAAGTTGCAGCCAAACCTTGTGGGCTATGGAAGAAGCAGACAGCAACCTTAAGGGCAACGACCATGAGTCAACATAAACCCACTGACTTGGAGAATACGACCAGCAACCTAATCTCCCCAGTGATTGTCAGCAGACTGACAATTCTGACAACAGCCACGAGAAGGAATTAGTCTAGAATTCAAGGAAAAACCAAAACAACGCTTTTGATGGAAAACGAAAGCGATGGATTAGAATGAAGTGAAAATAACTGCGAATTAAAAAAAGAGAGAGCGAAAAAGCAAATAGCGTCAATTTGGGAAGGTACAATTCAAGTTGACCCTGAGGTCAATGGGATGGTGGAATAAGGTTAGTCGAGGAGACAGATTTAATAAGGTGAACTCTATTTGAATGAAAGCATTACTTTCTTGTACTTCGGTTGATTCTAGGAAAAAAAGGGTAGGTGGTGCCAAAGAATTTGATTTTCAGTTGGAATGTTTTTTACATTCAACCATTCCTGACAAAACAGCAGGACTGCATATATGGTTGAGGTCTGTGGGATTCGAAAAGTTGATTATGCAGTCTGAAATGGATGCACTCGGAGATGGACTTTTGGTTAAAATGGGTTAAGATTTAGCTCAGTGGCTTTGAGTTTTGATATTTAAAACTTTACTTTCCATCTAAATAATGTGTAAAGATGAATATTTTTATATATTTTACCAAAGACTTGTTTTTCTTCTATCTCTATAAAATCTGGCGTATGTGCACTTCAAGACAAGTCCAAATGTTATTTAAATACAATTAAAAATCAAGGAATATTTGGGTGTTTTTCAGTAATATCTTTTGAAAATATCAAAATCATTATTGCATTAGATTATCTTATGAAAGTTTTTTACAAATATTTTTTCAATGATATCAATTTAATTTCCATGCAATTTTTCACTAATAATTTTTTTTTTTGAAATTCATTGAAAATTCTCTTTTACAAAGTTCAAACTGAACTCCATTTATCTATTCTATCAAAAATCTGCATTTTTTCATATAGGTATAATTTGTTACATTCTGTAGTAGTTGATATTTTATGTGTAGTGCACAGTGCATGGCTCTAACCTGAACATTTGTTTCCAGAATTTAATTAAAAAAAAGAATAATCCAAAAAGTTCAAAACGTAAATGAATTAAATTGTATTTGTTAACCCAAATTGTTTGCTTTTTTATGAAATGTTTTAAAATCAGAAGGACTAAAGCGACATTTATTACATTTTCAAGGTATAACGTCATGGTGTTTTAAAAATTTTACCATATGGAATAATGTTTAAAGTTTTTGTTTAAATAAAAGTATTTCATCTTGGGATTATTTGTCTTAAAATAAGAGTATTTAATTTTTTTTTAAAGTTTGCAGATTTTAAAAATAATGAAAAAATAATTGGAGCAAGAATATGCCTTAATCCAAAGCAATTCATGGCTTTACTTTAATTTTTAAGGTAAATGAATACTTTTACAACACAAATTTTATTACAATATGATATTGGCCACTTGATTGGGTAAATAGTGTTTAAAACGGGCTTTGTATGAATCGTTTGACACTAAGCATCAAAAACCTTTCAATGCATTTTTAAATGCTAAAGCTTGTGGGTGTGACACGCAGAAATATTTTTTTCATCCTAAGTTAAACTTATAGTTAAATCAAGTACAAGATTGATATCCTTTTATTATAGTAAATCAAAACTCTTTGAACACAATAGAATTTTAAAATGATTGATGAAGAATCTCAAGTTCATCCGATCGTGATTATCTTTAAAACCCTTATTATTCCGAATATCTTTCCTAATTTAAATCTATTTCTGTTGTAAATGATTCAAAGAAGCATAAATTTTAGGAAGTATTGATACGATGTTGTTCCTTGTTTTGTTCTAAGGTTTCTCTGTTCAACATATATTTTCTACATATAATTTAAACCTTGATTTGTGGAAGAAACGTGACTTTTGATAACAATGACTGTGTTTTCCGCTCTACAGAAACGTAGATCCATGCATTATTTATGTGATTGAAGCTCGAAATATTAATTTCAGAAATTTAATCCATGATGTCTGATATTTAATTATTGGGTTTTCATAATTTTGGAATTTCAAAAACTGCTTTAGTTTTTATCATATTTTTCAAAATAAATTATAAAAAGATACTTAAATTAACGCTTATATCGAACAATTTAATTAATTGCTACGTTATATTCTATATATATGAAATTAAAGTTTAATTTTATGTTGTTTTCTGGCTCTATGCTCACACACAGGGGGCTCCAGCAGGATGTGTAGCAAATTGTAAATTTTAATTGATGCCTATCATGTGATAACGGATTGACCACTTTTGATTTTTAACAATACATTTGGTATTTTATGCATAAATAAAGTAAAGTATAAAATTGTATTAAAAAATATTTACATGTATCAAATAAAATTATTATTTTGCATATTCTTGAAAACCATTCACTTATATATTGATACTTAATATATAAATGATCATATAAATCTGTGTTTCATTCTTATCTAAATGAATAATTGACTATACATCGAATAAACATGCGTGTATATTGAAAAGCAAATTCTCTTCAATTAATTCATTTCTCGTAACAAAGTATTATTTTCTATTCGTATAAATTTTTATATTCGGTTTTTAGATTACTGAAAAATGTGTAGCATTTGCTTTAGAATTTAGGGTGGAAAAAATTTAAATATTTATTTATTCGTTAAATAACTTTAAATAAAAGGAAGAAGACAATTTTCTTCCTATTTTTTCATTCGCGCTAATAATCTTACTTGTCAATGTCTTATTAATTTTTTTCTATTATTAAATTCAAAGATCGTAATAGTTTGCATAATGTTACTGTCACATGACAAACGTGCTTATGTTAAATAACATCTAACCTAACTATGACATCACTACATACTGTATTTAGTTCTTTTTCTTAAAGATATACACTGAATTTCTGAATTAAATGTTTCAATAAATTTGGCATACGGCAACAAAGGCAGCATAAAATTTTTATATGAATCTTTTCTTATTTATTGGAATGAACTATAAAGAATCTTTTGAATACTTTATTTTACGTGCATTATATTAAGCAAATTTAGCAAAGTTTTGCATGATACAAATTATTTTTATATCTATAATTTATAATATTTGCATATGTTGGATAAAATGGGACGCACTAAAAAAGCAGAAGTTTCAAAATAATGTTAAATCATTTTAAGATTTGTGTCAATATATTTGTGTTTTTAGCCAAATTTCAGTATCAGAATAAATGTTCTTACATTTCTGTTATTATCTTATGAGTTATATAGTTTACGATAAACAATAGTAAAATAATAACTATTATTAATAAAAAAGTATTTCAATCTATGGCTGTTCAAATCCATACAGCTCATGTAATTTGTTGATTGAGGTTTCCTGTAACTATTTTTAATGCCTTTTCTCAAAATTGGATAAAATTATTTGCCAGATATTTGTAATAGTTTAGTAATTCTATACGACAAATGTAAACATATTGCAAAATCATAACTAATTATAAAAGTTCTGTCGAAATTTTTTTTGAAGCTATCCCATCTGATGTTTCAAATCTTTCAGAGGATTATTGAAAAACTTTTTATTCTTTGTAATTTATATCCAGGCACACAGTAATAACCGGAAGTAGCTCTTTTAAAGAATGCGTTTCTCAAAACATTTTCAAAAGCAAGTATAATGGCACCCTCAGACCACACACCTTGAACCTCGCCCTAAAAAATCTTTGTCGAATTTTAGAATTATTTTTAGAATCAAAATTAAGATTTTTAACCTTTGATATTGAAATGATCAAAAATGAAGCGCAAAATATGGTGGTGATTAAAGTCGGTTTTAAAAGAAAGCGATATGAAACCTTAACATTTTAATCTATAAAAATAAAACTAAATTGACTTCAAAATTTTATTCTTGATTATAACAGTACTATGAATCTGAAAAGTTGTACGAAAGAACTCGTTGTAGATTCGCATACAACGAAATCAAAGTTATACGAAAAACCCGGGTGTAGATTCATATATAATGAAATCGAAGTTACACAAAAGAACGAAATTAATTAACGTACAAAAATGACACAAAGTATTTATATCAATCAACAATCTGCATACGCCAGTTAATACCAGGTCTGTACAGTAAGCATTTTAATGAGTAGAAATTAGAAGCATTATGTAGTCACATTTCTTTTGTGATAACATATGAATTTGAATTGAGTGCAATAAGAGATTTTGTATGCAATTGGGAGTCTCGGGCTAATCGGAGTTTATAATTTTACTGGTTGAAACTAAGAATATAGACCAGCAGAGATAAAACAAACGATAGTGAACATTGAAATATTCTATTAAATGAATATTTAAATTAACTCAGTGGAATGTCAAATATTTAAATTAACTCAGTACGGAGAAACTGGTTCGAACTTACAAAAAATGGGATGTGTTATCTTTCACAATTCAGTTTCTTTTCTGAATGGTGAGTTTTCTCCCCTGCAAAAATTGCAAAGACCTTGCATTTAATCCTAAAATGCTATTAAATAAAATTAAATAAGATAGAAATATACAGAGGAAAAATCAAAATTCCGATTTTAATAAATTAAATCTTTATTCATATTTTAGCAGTTTTTATTACGGAAAACTAATATACCCTAGAAAAAATATATACCAAGAAATGAAGAATCAATATACCGATAAACATATCAATAATATTTTTAAAATTTAGAAAATAGAAATTATATAAAAGCATTCTAGCATTTTATTTTGTTTCAAAATAAAAACGTAATTTACAAGAGTTAATAAAGTTAATTTACAAGAGTATTTAAAATGATATTGAATATTCTTAATTTATTTAAAGTTTAAATAAAACGATTTTGTTGCATTTTTTACTTATGTTAACTATTCATTGTGAATATTTCACAAATTATTCAATAAGAATATTTCAAAAGTTCATTCTGTGAGAACGTGTGATTATTCAATTCGAATATTATTTAACAGATATTAAAAATTCCAATTAATAATATATACAAACAGCTATTAAATTTGATATTAATAGTCAATCATTCAAAAACAAAGCATTTTAATGCACTATTCTTAAAATGGTGCAATTCGTATAATAAAATATCTAGTTAATACTTAGTACGAAGGAAACTAGGTAATAAAAACTGCAAAGATCTATTTTAAAATCAAGAATACAGAAAGGTAGTTCATAAATACCTGTATTTTCTTTTGCTTCATGTCGTTTGGTAAAACAAAGTTCTAATTTTTCTTTCTTTTTTTTTTATTAAAAACGGTGGATAAAGAAATAAGATCATTCTATACCATTAAAAGAATATCCATTTCTAAAAATATGATTAAATCTGTTGCCAACAGCAATTCTATAACTCTTATTAAAAATGCAGAGATTAATTTCTAAGATTCTTAAGACTTTATTTCTTTACCAAAAAGCTTTTAAATTTTTTCAAATCCACGTGCTTATAAAAGTTTTCAAATTAAAATAACTATTATGAATTCATAAAGATAGATTAATAATAGTTAAAAATAGTTTTGCCGAAAGAAGATAGATTGTTTTTAAAAAAACTTTAAAACTTTCAATAAAATATCATGCTTAGATTACTTTTTGCTCAATTTATTGGCATCTTTTGATATCGTTTGCTGTATATGAATCTTGTTTTTTTTATCTGCATTGAAATTAATAATTTCTGATGTAACGAGAGAAGTTAACGAACAAATTAAATTTTTGTATTAAAAATCCAAATACTATTAATATAAATACAGATTTATTCTGCAAAGAAGGAATTTGTTACGTAGCAGTTCTTTAAGCTAAAAATAAATTTCGTTTACTTTGAAATTAAACGATATTTGAGTATCTGCTCCAAAATATTGCAGAATTATTTTTTACGATTGATTCGTCTGCCAATATATTATATTTTAAAGTATATTATTTATTAGGGCAAAGCTAACAAAGATAAAAGGCATTTAATAGTATACCGTTGCATTGCACACTGTGTATTAAACAATATTAATTAATAAATAAAAAATAATTGTAATTGCATTATTTTATTTAAAATTATTTTGAAGATTTATTAAATTTGGAGGTAATGTCAAAAAATTGCTTTAAATTATTATAGACTTTAAAAATATTAAAAAAATGTAAATATTTAAATTATGAAAACGTCTATATTTTAATATCCTGCATCCAAGAGGCAAATAGAAGCAAAATTAGTATTTTTGGTCTAATAGATATCGTAGCATATCACTTTGCTCAATTTTTTAACTTTGCATCTCACAATTTACATATTGTATATCAACTTAGATATCAATATCACGTTAAATAAAGTGTACAATCTTGCAAAGGATTTTCAGGTAGTTGAAGTCAAAACACGTTTTCTCTATTAAGTAGCAGTAATATATTATTATATCACAAGAAATTGTTTAATTGCATGCTATTATTATAGTACCAAAACTTTTCAACTGCTCCGTGACATTGAAGATTCGTTTTACGTAGAAAATTATACCGATACGATATCTCGTTTGCATTTGTATTGAGAAATATAAAATATCATTAAATATATCACTAAATACATAAACAGCGATTGAATATCAGCTGTCTCATGAAGGACAACGTTTATAAATCTTGCAATCTCAGCAGGTGTAACCTAATAGATATACATTTATGTTTTCAGGATCTAAATAGGCTCAAATATTATATGTTGCTATACTGCATCTGTTGCTATTTTATTATGTTCTTTCATAAAAAAGTAATAGCAGATGGAAAATTTCAAGATTTTACAGTATAAAGTTTTATGGCATCAAAATTTTTAAAAAAGAAAGCAATAAATAAATTTATTAGTATTAAGGAATGCATATTGAATATTTATAAAAACACACTCCCTTTACTTAAAAAATTTCAAATTACAGAAGAATTCGCATAATTATCATTCATCACTGAATTTTTTTAGTCTTCCTGTTATGTTTCGAGTAATTTATTTATTCAATTATTTCACCAGTAACTATAATTTTATTTCTGATCGAATTTTTGTGGAATTGAGCTTTGATTATGTTTTCAATAATGGAAATTCAAATGAATTAATTACTCGAAGTTACGTTTTATTTACTTCCTAATAATTAAAATGAAGTAAATTAATTTCGAGGAATAATTATACGCATGATTCATATGTATACCGTACTTTATTTATATAAATATATTTGATGAATTCCATGTGTTCGGATATCATGACAAACTGTGCACAGTTCGATTGATTATACTATTATGACCAACGCAATTTTTTATTATGACTCTGAAGGTCTTTGCAGAGCGATTGATTAACGAATTTCACCTTCGATGATCTAGTATTGTGTTTTATAATGAATTAATACTGTCTTTGGTTTAATCAAATGCTATATAAATTAGTATTTGCTCCAAATAACAAATTTAATTGCTGGCAGCAAAGTTCTTTTCCTTTAATGAAATTTTCTCCTTTTTTAAAAAAAATCAAAATAGTAATTTTAAACCGGTTATGAACATAATGAGTTCAAATCCAGAAAAGTGGAAATTAAAAAATGCTATCTTATCCAAGTCCGAACTAGTCTTTCTTTTTTATTTTCAGTTAACGTTGAAACGTAAAAGTCGTTTTTAATTTAAAAGAAAATGTTCTTGCATTTTAAAACATTCGTTATATTTTTATCTTCCAGCATCCACCTTATTAACCTTTGCCCTCGGAAAGGTAATTCAATTGATAATCATTGACTTAACATATGGATCCGTTTGTTACACCGAAAAACAAGTGCATATAGGAAACTCAATTTAAGACAGTTAGATCTTTTTAACATTCTCTAGATATTTTTAACAATTAATTTTTTTAAAAAAAATCTATAAATAAACTATCAAAATGATCTTGAATGATGAGCGAAGGCATTCAGGTGCTAAGGGTTAAATTATTTTTAAAAACCAAAAATCCAAACAAAAGAAAATCTAATTAAAGCACTTGTTAACAAACAACAAACGCTTTTACTAGTTCGATTTCATGACGAATAGTTTCTTATGTGGAATCCTACCATATAACCCATGTTGATGGAGGGTTCTCTTTATAGTGCTTGCACTTACTATCTTTGCGAGAAACTTTGAGATATTTTAACAGCACTTTTTAAAGATATTTTGTGGTTAGATTAGCTTTGACTTTTTGTACAACTGATTTCACTTCTGCCTCAGTCTTAGTCTTCTTGTTGTCCGAAAATATGAAATCTATCTTTATTTGAATTATATGTCTAGAATTTTCTTCAACGTGCAGTGACTTCTTTCAACATTTTTTTTTCTATTTCACGTTAACGACTTACCATTTTCCTTCAGAATTATTATAAATTTTCTTGTTTTCAGCGTTATTTATTTTTCCATCGCAAAATCTCTCAAATTTGTTTAGAAATTTACACAAATTCAGGCAGAATATAAGATTTTAACTTATAACAAAGTCCCTTATGAAAAAATGGATATATCTATATTAAATTAAAACAACTAAAAAAGAAAGAGTTAAGTGTTTACTTTTTTTTGACATGTAAAATTCGATTATCTTAGGTTTGTTTCATTTCTTTATGTATTTTATTTTTTTAAAAAAATGTTCTTGTATTTTAAAACATTTATTATGTTTTTATCTTCTGGCATTCAATTATTAACCCTTAAAGTAATTCGATACATAATTATTCACTTAACATATGTATCTGTTTATTAAACTCAAAAATAAGTACATGTAATAAACTCAACTTAAAACAGTTTAACACCTTTTTAGCATTCTCTAGATATATATAACTATAAAAGAAACCAATAAATAAAATATTGAAATGGAGGATCGTCTTGAATGGTGACTGAGAGAAGACATTCGAATGCAAAGGATTAAATTATTTCAAAATCAACATCTGTATCAATCATGTTTTTAAGTAGCAGCTAAAATAAACTATCTGAAATGAAAACTAATTTAAATTTAAAATTTCCATTAATCAGCAACCAATAGATACAAAATAACTCTATATACAAATTTCAGTTTTGGTGGGCGGTACCCTTGCGCTTGATCTCCTTGGAGCAATTAAGGAAAGGGTATCTGTATTGCCCTTTTTTCTCCGAACTCGCAAGTCTATCAGTCTACTTAGAATTCAGCTTTCCTGGCATGTCCAATAACAAAAAGAAATGGTTCAATCTTTAATGATACATCATGCAAAGTAATCTCTGACTTTTCCACGAGCTGAGTTGAGGAGGTGCAACTCCATATGCCATTCAAATTATTGATCCGTTCTGGGAAACTTTTTCGACACTATCCATTACGTGAACTATTCATCACTCAAAATATGTTCAATTCTTACTACAGGTAATTTGTCTTGAAATTTCTTCTGCTAGATGCATGCCTTCTGATTTTTATTCCACGAGATTTACTTAGTTACATTGTAGCTGATGGCGATAGAAGGAATATTATTCTATTGCTTTTTTGTAACGAAGTTATGGCATTCATTTCAGCCGCTGTGTTTTCTTTTTTAAAAATCTATTTAAGCGTAGGTTGATGGCCTTGGTGATGGATATATTGGCCCACAAAAATTTTATTTGCAAACTTTTCATTTTTTCTCTCGAAATTTTGAGTTACGTGGAGTCCCGTCTACTATTTTGGATTGAAACTATATTAAAAAAAAGTAATATATATATATATTTTACATTCAATTCCTACTTAGGTCAAGAAATTTTTTTTTATTTTATTTTAGTTGCTTTTTATTAAATAATTATCAAAACAATTATTAAGTATCAAAAAATGATTGATTTTCGCAAGAATGGAACTCGCATCCATTTTCATGCTGAAGAAAATCAAACTGACTTCAAATGATTAAAAAAATGAAATTGTAGAAAATTAATTTGAAATTGATTTTCTTTGTTATATATCAATTTCAAAACTACATATAAGCATAGAATAACTTTAGTTTTAAATTTGAAATTAATTTTTTTGTTGCATGTCAATTACAAAACTACATATAAACATAGAATGACTTTACTTTTAAATGTCTAAAAAGAAAATGAAATTATTAAAATTTATTAAGATGCTAAATTTTCATTCAGAAAACATGACTGTGGCTCATTATAGAAGTTTATGTATTTATAAAAAGAGTTTCCTTCTCAATATTATGTTGGATGATAGGTCTTATAATTGCTGTTTTTTCCAGATAATTTATTTTTTTTAATGAAATATGTAATTAAAATGAAAGATTAAAATAGATCAAACATGTTTCATATACTATATTTTATGGTATTTATATCTCAAAATTAGAACGCTAGACACAATGAAATTAGAATGAATTCATTTTGTTTATGGATAAGCTTTTGCAATAAAAGCTTTTGAAATCAAATTTTATGTCTTGTTTTGGAACTATAACTTTGTGAATTTTTAAGTGGATAACAAAAAATATCTTTTCTTCTGACATTCCAGTACATTACTTTTTTTTCTCTCTCTCTGTCTTTCTTTGGACGGAAACAGTTTGTAGCATCATTTTGAATCATGACGTCAAAGATTTCAAATTTTCGTCACACAGAATTTACATAATAAACATTTGCCCTTTTTTATAGAATGGACTTAGGTATTTTCTGTTTCGTTTTCTTTCTTTTGTTATTTTGATTTACGTGAGATATAAGCTATACTCGAAGGGAAAATGGTTAGTTGACAGCTTTGAAGTCTTAAGTATGATTTTTTATCTCTTCCGTTTGTATGACAAGGTGCTTTGGCATCTTAATGTCAGCATTAAACCTACTTGCGTCATAGAAAAACTGTGACGTCATTCATTGGAGAATTTTCTTATTTTGTTATATTTCCTCAATTTTTTTTCCTTTCATACAAGTATATTAAAATGAATAAATTGTAACCATATTTTAAAAACACACATTTTTTTAATAAATATATTATACAATTATTATTAAATATATTAGAAATATCAAGTTGAAAAAAAAAACCGGATTCACATAATAGAATTCATCTTTAAAAAAGAAAGATAGACGTTAAAAAGAAACAAATTCCCGAAAAATACAATTCAAAAGCAATTTTGAAAAAGAACAGATTATCAACAGATCATTGCTATAAATAACGTAACCATATCAGAAATAAGGTACGCAATAGGTAAGAATTACGATATTAAATCAAACAATTGCATGCATTTTTCATTTTCTGCTACAGTTGCAATTTTTGTGTTAAAAAAATTGGATAAGAAACTAAAAAAAATTAACTAAAGTTTTTGATACAAGGAACTCTATCCAGAGAATACCAAACTTTTATTTTATTTATTTATTTATTTGAAATTGAAGAATTGTTTGCAGCTGCGATCTAATTTCTATAAGAACAACGCATTATCTAAAAAAATTATTATTAATATATTATTACCTTTTAATTAAATTTTCGCGAATTGTGAAAACAAGAGGTAGAAAATTGATTTCTGTCATAGATACTATAATTACTGTTCTTCCGAAAATAATAAGAATTCCTAGTCTCTTATTTTTTACTCCTTCAAATTTTTAATCAAAATCGCCTTTATAGCTTCTCTTTCATTCTACACTAATTTTTTCTTCATTTATTACTTTTTTTTCATTATCTTTCTTCATAAAAAAATCCATGACGAACTGTCACAATAGATGCATTCTGCTGATGATGGATTAATCTTGTCTGGTCACGCACGAATCGAGCAGATGGAACACAAGAAAAACTTGCGAAACGAGATAAACGGAACTTCCAAAAGTTGAGCCTCGCCGTTTTATTCATTTATTTATTATTCTGCTTATATTTATTCTCATAAACTCATCGAGTACGACATTGTCGCATTATAAATAGCAATGGCTGATATCTTGAGAAAAGGCGTAGTTCATGTGCTATTAATTGCTTGCAAAAATTCAAAGCATGTATTTTTGTCCATCCAAAACTGGTCCTAAATAAATCTAATGAAGAATATCGACAAGTTTTATCATCTCGCGATCCGCCTATCGGATGTATTTAGTATTTTTATCATGCGCAGAAGATTATTGAGCCTGAAACCAAATAAAAAAAATAATAGAGTGCAACCGTAAATAATTCAACATAAAATGCAAAAAAGTGCGCAAAAACAAGAAACTAACTGCGTTATAATCTGGCTATAATATCTATATTCTGTGTAAATTGCCCCTGTATAATTATAATACAAACTGTAGATCACTGTTTATTGCTTTTTACTCAAATAACTGTAAACTTTTAAATCAATAGTTTTGTGTGAATCCCGATTTATACCTTTCAGTAATAGAATACATGTTTCGTGATAGAATAGTGATAGAATACACGTTATACATATATCGAATACTTGTTACTGATAGTTAGAGAATACATGTTATTGTCAGTGATAGAATATATGTTTCAGTTATTGAATATATGTTAAAATGTATTCAGCAATTGATTGACCCTGTGAAATTTCAATACATCTATCTTTCCTTTCCGAGTTCAAATAAAAATATTGGATTTATTCATATTTTTGATGTATTGGATATAGCAAAAGGGTCTATTTTGATGTTAGAAAGACCCTATGTCATTTAAAACAGTAGTAACAATCGGCTGGCTGCTAGTGGCAATGGGGTAGATTTTATTGATAAATAGTATGCTATCTCTTTTAGCGTTATGAAAAATATGTAGTAATTTTTTAATTATGAGTTTATTATTTCTCCAACTTTCTAAGGAAATACTGCTACCTATTCAGAAAATGTATTCTCTTAATATAACTAACATTCTATATAGGAGTTGAAATGTTTATTGACTGCAGACAATTTTAGTGTCGAATTGAGCATAAAATATTCATATTTTTCTAAACTATTTTCAGGAGAAAAATCTCAGGAACAATCATCCAAATCTGCATCTTCTGTCCCAGAGAATGGATCGGAGGGACCTCAACCTGCCATTGAAGATGACACCAGACTCCCTAAGCCTGCCAAGGATGTTGCCGCATCTTCCTCGACAGTGTCCATCAGCAAAACTGCCAAATGCCGTTTCACCGAAGTTGCCAGGTGCATGCTGGAAATCATTGAAGACCTCCAGATGAAAAAGCTCCAACCGGATTCGACAAAAGACACTGAAACTGCCGAATCTACCACTACGGCAGCTGCCTCTGCTGAAAAACCAGAGACACTGAGCAATGACATCGTCAATGATTCATCTTCTTCTTCTAAGTCCAATAACAGTAGTGAATGCTATGCTTCAGCTGCAGAGTATCATGTCTATGAGGAGATAGACTATGATTTCTTGACAAATACTGTTTCCCCTCTTCCAAAGTTGCAACCAGAAGTGCCTCCACCTTTGCCAGTTCGTCCCAACCTGATGGTTCTTAAGCCTGATCTTCAGAAGAGGGTGCCATCACCTCCTCCAAGAAAAGCACGGTGTCCATTGAAAAGGAATCCTGGTCCTCTCAACGAGGACGTTACATCTACTGAAGTAAGAAACAGGCCGAAACAAAGAGGAAATTTATATTGCCTGTTTTCTGATCAAGTAGAACGCAGGAATATTTCTCGATCTTTGGAAAGGGAATGGCGAACAAGTGGCCATTCGGACAATCAAGAAGATGACTATGGTTTCAAGAAAGAGTTCTCTTCTATGTAATTCTCAAATTTCATTATGATATCTAAAGGGAGATTCTTATAAAACTGGCCAAATGAATGTGCTGAGAATTCATCAACTGCTGAACATAACCAATAAGAAGTACGACATATTGATCCATGGGCCTTGTCGTGAATATGTATGAATGATCGAAGAGGTGGTGCAATTGGCGAAGCTAGTTCCAGAGATATAAGTATAGATTGCAGAATATGAAAACAACCACTATTATCCTAAAGTTAGTCAGACTTATTGGCTCTTTAAACAGCTATAGAATACCACAAATTCATTTAACTCGGATATTTCAGTGATGCAGCAATTTCATGGAAGTTTTCAGATATCTAGTTCTCGGTTATTATCCCTTTACGTATTTTGTCGAGTAAAAAGGAAATTCTACAAAATTTGCTTCTTCATAAGTCATCATATTCCAATTTAACACGGCTCATGGACCAGTATGTCATAATTTTGATTGATTATAACTAGCATTGACTGCATAAGTGTATTTGAAATTCATCAAAGTGTACTATAAGAATCACCCTATAACTTCAAAAGTGTGTTCATCTTTTTATACATTTCGACAGGGATATGAAAGTTCATCTTCTAAAAAGCAACAAACGCGGGTATTTTGTGAATAGTTGATGCATATCCCCGTTTGTGCATAGATTTGATATAAGTATTGTTCTCATTACATGTTCGCTGTGCGAAGATATAATGTTTATAGATATGTTAATTAGTATTGTCTATCTGTAAAGAAGCATTTGAAGATGACGAATTTTTAAGTATTCATAAATGTTTGAGTGTTCAGAGTTTCATTCGAAAGAGTTTGTTAAAAAAATTTAAAGCAAGTTTATCATTCATTAGCAAATTTGTCATTTCATGTTATCTGAATAGTAGTGCCTGAAAATTATTTGTATTAAATGCAGTTCGATTAATAAAGAAGAATTATCTAAATTTGAATATTGTTTTCTTTAATACTATAATCACATTTGTGACAGTTAACTGATATACTCAGGCTTTACTCAGGATTTAAACAGTGCCATCCCGAATAATTTTAATATCAACGAGTAATAAAAAAAATCAATTCCTACTTAGGTCATCAAAGCAAATTTTTATTTTAGTTACTTTTATTTTTCAAAAAAATTATTAAGTATCGGAAAATTACTGAATTTCACAAGAATTGAACTTGCATTTTACCGATTCAACTAAAGCCTGTTAATTTCAATTTTCAGTACATACTGTTAAAACTCTATTTAAAGTATTGAAAATTAATTAAATTTAATTAATGAAATAATATTTTTTTAAATTGTATTAACATCAAGTGTCATCTGCTACAAGTAATCTTAGAGCTGGGCGACCATTTGACGACTTGGCAACAAAATTGGAATTACTTGAAAAATTTAATTAATGAATTAATATTTGAGAAAGAAACCTGTATTAACATCAAGTGGCATCCACTACTAGTTAAAATATTTTTTTATATATGAATTTCAGTTGATGAATAAAAAGTATTTTGCTAAAAAAAGTAATATTGCGCAGAAATGAAGTTGGTTGTCTTTAAAAAGAAAAAGAAAAAAAAATGAAATTTTCAGTAATGTAAAAGTATTTATTGTGGAACAATTTATTCCAAAATTAATTCAGAAAAACAGCAAAATGTCGGTTAATTTCTAATTAATTTAATATTTGATTACTTTTTGAACTTTAGAAAGTTAATATAATTCATTTTCTCATCTTTAATAATCAATATACAAATTTTAGTTGAAACTTTTTAGGAAATTTGGAACGCACATACATAGCTACAAAGATATTTATGTAAGTAAAATTTTGGTCCATGTGAAACATAACTGCTAAATATTCAGTTTTTTTATTAATAATATTCATTAATAATATGCACTCAAAATTTCGATTTTTCGTTTCTTGTATTCATTCAATAGTTCCTGAAAGAAACAATTAAGATTTAGCAATTAATTTAGAAGTTCATGATATAGTTTCAGGAGATTACCAGGACAAATAATGAATATCACATCACTTTATTCACGATAACGTATAAGAAATCTCAAGAATAGCAAATATTAAAGAATATTAATGCAAAAGAGAGAGAGATTGCGATTGTAAATCAATAAATGTTCTTCAATACTGATATTGGGGAAGGTTTTCGCCATTTTGCCTCTCAAGTTTTAAAAATTATTTTTAGCTTGAAAATGCTGCTAATTCTGTTTTGATTTCCTATTTAGGTTGAGAAAATTTCTTTTTTGGTTTCATTACCTTTTAATTTCACATCTATAAAAAAAATAAAAGAACATTTTACCCGTTCCTAAATGGAACTAGTAGAAGCACTGATTAAGATAGAGAACATTATGATAAAAATTCATATTTCCTTTTCTCCCTCTCCCCAAAAAATCAAAATGTAAAAACAGACGCATCATATGTGATAATGCATATTTATAGGATATTTGATTATGCATATTGCCACATCAAAGAAAGATATATGGATTTTTTATTATTTCATTACTAGCTAATACCACCTAAAAAGAATATTAAGTCAATCAATCAATAATTTGGCAATTTTTTATCGATATAGAATGAACGATACGACAATATATAAAATACAAACAACCAAATATTCATTTTTATATATTAGATTTATGTATTCTTTTAGAATTGTAAAGCTTGGGTTTTTTTTTCCAGAATGGTAATGAAAGAAACTACATATGGTATCACGTGATTTATTTAATATGTTTTCAGAATTATCAAACTTAATTTTAGAAAATGTGATTTAAAATATTTTCTTTTAAAATTTATTAAAAGAAAATAAAATCTTTAATGTAGTTTGAAAGATAATTTTTGAAAATTAAGATGGTGCAAAATTATTTGTACTGCAATATTTTTGATAGTTACTGAGAAAAACGATAAAATTAAAAAACCCCAGAAATTGTTCTCCACAAAACTTTCTCGCATAATCTGTAATGAAGTTGTTGCCTCTGCATGATATTTGCGTACTAAAGCTAAAAAATATTAACCTTTAACTTGGATCAAGCATTTCTACACTTATTACGAGATTAATCCTTGGTAAAAAGATGCAGTTAAGATTCGAACTTTTTTTTAAAAAAAATTCGATAATTATGCTATTTTTATAACAATCCCGTTGGTGTAAACAATAAGCTGACCGAGTTCCATCGCAATCGGATGAGCGGTTTAGGAAAGCATAAGAGACATACAGACAAACATTCATTTTCATTCGTATAGATTTGTCAGTACGTTTCCATATACATTGAACGTAACTTTTGCTTATATTTTTATGTATTATTTACAGAAACACTCTCAGTTGTCTTTCGAGCATAAAAAATGCCAACCACATTTGTCTATATGCATTTTACCTTTGTGTAATAATATGTGTTAGATAAATTAATAAAGATATTGCGAAGTATTTTAGGAAGTGTGAAATGTAAATGACACATGGAAAAGAAGAACAAACTTCGAACTTTACAATCTATACAAAGAACCTGACATAATAAAATTTATCTCAATCCAAACACTAAAATGGGCAGGACACTTGATTAGAATGAAAGATGACCGAACCACCAAAAAGATCTTCGACGCTAAACCATCTGGAACCCTCAAAAAGGGTAGACCGAGGATCCGGTGGATCGAGTGTCTAGAAACAGATCTAAAAGTTCTCAGAGTTAGTAACTGGCGAAGTCTATCCAAGAAGCAGGCAGCCTGGAATTCGATTCTGCGGAAGGCCATGGCCCACCCTGGGCTGAAGAGCCACTGAAGAAGAAGAAGAAATTAATAAATAATCATAAATTGCTGAAAAGGAGAAAAAAACTGACATGTTAAAATAAACCGTTATCAATAAGAGGTAAATTTTTTGGATAATTTACATATCGTCCCCATAATTTAATATTAATATTATAAACTGCAAAAAATAAAAAAATAAAATATACCAACATCAATATAATTTAAAAGATATATATTTTTTTGAAAGTTTTTACTATTGCCAATAATTGTTTCAGCCAAACCACTGGTACGATTTTAACCATTTTTGTTTGAAATTAAAATTCACGATTCCTAGATATAACATCAATGGCCGTCCTGTATCTGGATTTGTCTAATATCAAGATAAATCTCAAAACATTACTACACTATACACTGAATATGAGCAATACCCACAACAGAATTTCCACACTTTAACTACCATATCGATTACTTTATACCTCAGGGAGATCTAAATCATGAAAATTTGTAATGGAAACATGAAATTATCTGAGGGCTATAATGCTCCATTTTTATATACTTTGTACACGAGAAAATAAAAATTAACTTAAAGTAATTCATGATGCTGTGTTGAAATGTGAACTAAACTGACCAGTTTGTTAAACTTGAGGTCTCATAATGTTCATTGCCTTGGAGGACTTCAAAATGTTTATATCCTCCTTTGTTAGTAAAGTGTTTAACTTACCCTTATATTTGTCCTGCCACATGCTGCTTTTAAAGCAGTGATTCACGCAAATTGTATTGCTGTGTTATTATGAATTTGCATATGAATAAACATGAATAACAAATATCTTTAATCTTGAGTGTCCTTTTCTTCTTTTTAAAATAAAAAATGCGTAGTGATCCCTCTTTATAATTATCTCTTATGTTTTATTGCGAAATGTGCTTGCCTTGACATATAAAGTCGTCCTTGGAAATTTCTCAATAAAGTTCCCAACTCTCATAATATAGCAATTGGCAATGAATATAATGAGAAATTAAAATGAGTTTCTTAAACTTTAATTAAGAATCGAGAAATAATTAAAAGAACTTTTACGCAATACACATATCACCAGCTTCATCCTTTTCACAGAAACTAAACAATTTTGTGGAAAATTAATTTGGATTTGTCATTATCCTTCGCACACTTAAATTACTAGACTACAAAAACGTGTTGGCATATGTTTTTTTTAATCCCTTCTTCCCAAGTTTATTTTCAATTAATTTCTCAAAAGTTGCTTAGATACTTTTTTTACATTTTCGAATTTTGTGAACAAAATACAGAGATCTTATTTCATTATGAGCCATTGATTATTACATATTTATGGGATCACACGAGGGGTAATTCAAAAAAAAGTTTACAAGCAACAGTAATTGACAAGTAAAAAATGTGGATGTAGATTTTGTTGCCTAGAGGGAAGACAGAAGGCGCTAATCGCCTTAGACGATCGTTCGAGCAGATAGTGTTTGTATTGAGACCTGAAACAGCCACAGTAATGGCAAGACATCTAGAGAAGTGGTCTCGCTCAGAGGTGCTAGCGTGATACGATTTCTGTGGGCCAAGAATGTGTCCTCATCAGACATTCACAGACAAATCGTTGAAGTGTGCGGGGACGAAGCAATGAGTAGACAGCAAATTGTTCTTCTGAAGCTGGAAGAAAGCAAATGAGAAACTCCAATATGGAAACATTAAGAGGGAGGTCTGGAGTCACCCCTCATACAGCCCCTATTTGGTCCCTATTGGCTATTTCCTTTTCTCTGCCTTGAAGAAAGATTTATCCAAAACAAGGTTGATATCAGGCGATGATGTTCAATTAGATCCCGAGAATTGACTTAATAGCCACGGACCTGACTATTACCAAGAAGAGTTAAACAAATTGGACCAGAGGTGTGATAAAGGCCTCAACAGGTTTGCTGAATACGTAGAGAAGGGACAACCACATTGTTGGAAAACTGAGTCAGCAGATTCATATGTTATAACCTTGGCGCCCACGCGCTCTGCTGACGTCAGTAGATATTTCTTCCGCCAGATGTTCAGATGCTTGAGAGATTTTGTACGAGACCGACGCATTGTTAAACGTCGGAGGATGGCCAAATTAATGATCATATAAGCGCGTTGTAAATAATGCATGTAAATATTATTCATTATCATATTATGTCTGTGCCCTAGAAGAAATAAAAAAGGATTACACCGAAACTGCACTCTTTTTCTTCAAAGCATATTTACAGAGATGTTTTATAGATGAACCCGTGGCAGCAAAGGTAAGAGATTATTTACCTTTTATTTTATTGATTTTGGATTAGAAACTCAAAATCTGGCATCCCGTGCCTTGATATTCTTATTTGAGATTGAGAGTGCATTTATAAGATTGAAAAATTTTCGCAAACATATTTGCGTAATTTTCTAATTTGAGATGGATATAGACGCCATTAAAAAATTAAGAGCTCCTTTAAGGTCAGCTCTTACGAGAGTGCTGAATAAAGCATCAGAATTACTAGAGAAAAAAATTGAAGATACAGATATTCTTGCGGCACAGATTGTTCTTATAGAACAAAAATACAAAGACCTTGAGGATTTAGATTCTAAAATTTTAAATATTATGCAAGAGGATAAAACATGCACACAACAAACGTTTGATAAGGAAAACGTAGCCGTCATAGATTATGAAGAGAAATATTTGGAAACAAAAACGAAACTAGAAAGGCGTTTGAATTTACTTGAAAAACCAAAACGAGAAGAAAATATAATGAAGGACACTTCCAACAATGGCACAAATGGTAATAGAAAAATAAAGTTACCAGAAATTGTATTAAGCCAGTTTAATGGCAACTTAAAGGAATTTCTACCATGGTGGGGACAATTTAAAAAAATCCACGAAGACCCCGAAATAGTGGATGATGACAAATTTCAATACCTATTGCAAGCGACAGTAAAAAACTCGCCGGCCAGAATGCTTGTTGAATCTTTTCCCCCATCTGGTAGAAATTACGATGAAGCCATAATAGCTCTTAAGCAGCGTTTTGGAAGAGACGATTTGTTGATAGAAGTCTATGTTAGAGAGTTACTTTCAGTTGTAATAAATAACGCTAACCCTCAAGGCCAAAAGTATTCACTAGTGAAACTTTATGATACTTTAGAGGGCCAATTAAGGTCGTTGAAAACGTTAGGAGTAGCTAAAGATGATTTTTCTGCTATTTTGCTTTTCCCTTTAGTGGAATCCTGCCTCCCACAAGATCTAATAAGAATTTATGAGCGCACTCAACGCGAATTAACTGCAGAATCTACAGGAAATGATAGGCTAGCATATTTGTTAAATTTTCTTAAACAAGAAATAGAATCCGAACAGAAATTAGTTATTGCGCGTTCCTCTTTCGACTTGGATAACCATAACAAAAAACCTATTAGTCATTCGCGAGAAAATAATCCAAGGTCCAGACCATCAGCCACTGATTTAATTAACAACTCTACTAGACGAAACACTTATTCGGCTGAATCGAAATATAAGGAATGTGCTTTTTGCGATAAGTCGCATTTAAACCAAGAGGATTGTAGGTTCGCGAAGAGTTTAACATTCGAGAAAAAGAAGGAAATACTTTTAAATCGCGGAGTCTGTTTCCGATGTTTAAAATCTAAACCTAGACATATCGCGCGTTTTTGTAAGCATACATTTAATTGTTCAATATGTAAAGGGAATCATTTGCCTATAATGTGTAAAGGTAATGATGAATTTTCGGAAAATAAAAATAAGGAAAGGAAGTCGGAAGATAAAATTGTTGCGGAGAGTTCTTTAACTAATAAAACATGCATGCGGCAAGTTTATTTACAAACATTAGTGGTTAAAATTCGCGGAAAGGATAAAACTAGAAACATTCGTGTATTAATTGACAGCGGGTCAGAAAGGTCATACATGTCAAAATATGCAGCAGAAAGTATGGATTATGAAGTAATTAATGAGGAATCTATTTTACATTCTTTATTTGGGGGTTTAGAAAAGTCTGAGAGCCATAAAAAATATTTGGTTCATTTAAGTAATGTAGATAACAGTTACCATTGTAACTTTGAAGTGTTAGATCAGGAAACAATTTGTTCCAATATTTCGAGAATAAATTTGTTCCCCTATGTAAAAGATCTTAAATCTAAGAAGATATTTTTAACTGATGTATCGCATACTTCTGATGATCAATTACTGTATAAATCATCCCCTTTAGAGATTCATTTGCTAATTGGGGCAGATGTTGCGGGTAAGCTGTTAACTGGGAGAGTAGAGGAGCTTAGTTCAGGGTTAGTATGTGTAGGAACTAAGTTAGGTTGGACGTTGATGGGAAAAACGAATGAAATAGAAAAACATGACAGCACAAATACTGTTCTATCCTGTCACGTGAATGACATAAACATTTCTGATTTATGGCGATTAGATACACTTGGAATTTGTGAACCGAGTCAAAATAAAACTCGCGAAGAAATAGAATTAGCTGCTAAAGAACATTTTTCCCAAACTGTTAGTAGAAACAAAGAAGGAAGGTATCAAGTGCGTTTGCCTTGGGTGGAGGGTCATCCCCCATTAACGAATTGTAAGGACATTTCCGAAAAGAGACTTGTTAATTGTATTAAATCTCTTAAGAAATTGGGGAAAATTAAAGAATATGAAACCATTTTTGATGACTGGTTAGATCAGGGTAATATTGAGGAAGTATCTAGCTCAGAACCAGAACATTATTTACCTCACCGTCCGGTTTTTAAAGAAAACTCTACGACAAAGATTAGGCCAGTCTTCGATGGCTCTGCCAGAGATAAAAATTCACCATCAATTAATGATTGTTTAGAAAAGGGGCCCAATTTGGTAGAGCTAATTCCCTCTCTCCTAAATAGATTCAGAATGGGAAAATACGGAGTTATTGCCGATATTGAAAAAGCATTTTTGCAGATTGAGCTCCATGAACAGGATAGACCTTATTTAAAATTTTTGTGGTGGCAGGAAGGGAAAAAAGAGCAGTTAAGAATCTTTCAGCATAGGAGAGTTGTTTTTGGAATAACCTCAAGCCCTTTTTTACTAGGAGCCACTCTTGAATTTCATTTGAAAAATGTTCCCCCTGTCTACAAAGAAACAGCCCTAAAACTTCTGAAATCATTTTATGTGGACAATTGTGTCCATAGTGTGGACAGTAAAGAAGAACTGGTAAAGTTCATTGAAGAGTCACAGGAAATACTTGGCCCAGCAAAATTTAATTTGCGAGGGTGGGAGCATACCCCTTTTGAAGAATCTGATTTAATAGAGGAGAAATCCGTTTCAGTGTTAGGCTTAAAATGGAAAATAAAAAGTGACTCTCTAACTGTTGACTTACGAGATTTAGATTCCACCATAGAAGATAAACCTTTAACAAAAAGAATCATTTTATCGATTGTGCATAAAATATTTGACCCAATTGGATTTACCTGTCCGTCCACATTACTGCCAAAACTTCTACTACAGGAATGTTGGAAATTAAAAATAAGTTGGGATACTGAATTGCCATCTTACATAGCAAATAAATTTTTGAAGTGGAAAAATCAACTGAAATTTTTAATTGATATTTATATTCCTAGAAGTCTAGATAAAAATGAAGCACTTAGAAATATAACTTTGCATGTATTTTGCGATGATTCGGAGAAATCGTACGCTACGTGTATTTTTCTCAGGAGTGAAAGTGACGATTCGGTTCATTATAATTTGATACAAGCTAGATCAAGAGTCGCCCCACTTAAATCAATTACGATATCTAGGCTTGAACTGTTGGCCTGTAATATAGGTGCTCGACTATGTCAATCCGTGAAAGAGAGCTTGGGATTAGAAGACGTTGCAACACGATATTGGTCTGATTCTAGTAACGCACTTTACTGGATTAAAAAGAACGAAAACTGGGCTACATTTGTTTTCAATTGTGTAAAAGAAATTCGTCTTTTAAGCAACCCAGACGATTGGAATCATATATCCGGACAAATGAACCCAGCAAATTTACCATCTAGAGGTTGTGGTTTTAAAGACCTAGCCAAATCCAACTGGTGGTTAGGACCTCCTTGGTTAAAAGAATCCCCTGAAAATTGGCCCAAAACAAATATTTTTCCAGATGAAAATATAATAAATGGCGAAAAACGTAAAACAATTGTTAGCATTACGAATACAGTAAAGGAGACTAAAATTTACGACATTTTCTCTTCTTATCCTAAACTTCTTCTAGTTATGTCCTGGATTTACAGATTTTTCAGTAATTGTAAGGTAGAAAAGAGCAATAGAAAATTAGGAAGCATAACATTGGAAGAAAGGAACCTAGCAGAGCTTTCATTGTTAAAGTTAGTACAACAAGAATCATTCACTGGACCTCAAGATAAGCGTCTACAAAAATTCCAGTTATTAGAAGATAAATATGGACTTTTGCGAATTAAGACAAGACTCTCATTAAAGGAAGATTTAAAGAACTTTAAATTTCCTATCGTGTTACCCAGTGAACATTCGTTAGTTGAAAAACTTGTTCGCTGGAAACACTGTTCTCTAGGCCATGCAGGTGTTCAAATAGTGATGAGCAACCTCAGAGAAGAATTCTGGATTCTGAAATACAGAAAGACTGTCCGTAAAGTTGTCAAGAACTGTGTTACTTGCAAGAGATTTGACGCACGACCAATAGAAACTCCAACAGCTCCATTGCCAGTTGACCGTCTCAGAGCTGCTTATGTCTTCGAAATTACAGGAGTAGATTTCGCCGGTCCTCTATATTTAAAAAATAATCAGAAGTTCTGGATTGTCATCTATACCTGTGCAGTATATCGAGCTATACATCTCGAGCTGACCACTTCACTATCTACAGAAAGTTTTCTTCAATCGTTTAGAAGATTTGTGGCTCGTCGAGGAAAACCCACGATTGTATATTCGGATAATGGAACTAACTTCGTAGGTGCAAACAACCTAATCAAAAAGATCAATTGGAGTAAGTTAGCACAATACAGTACAGTCAACAAGATAGACTGGAAATTCATTCCTCCGTCTGCTCCATGGTGGGGTGGGTTTTGGGAACGCTTGATCGGGATGGTCAAGCGAATACTACGTAAAGTTCTAGGTCAAACGTCCCTCAACTTCGAAGAACTGACTACCTTCTTGTGTGACTGTGAAAGTGTCTTCAATAGTCGACCACTCACTTATATAAGTGATGATCCTAATGATCTAGAACCTCTCACTCCTTGTACGTTTTTGCATGAAGTTAAAGAAATCGGTACACCTGAACTAGATCTTCTGGACTCCAAAGCCCTGAATAGAAGATTTATTTATCGACAAAAAATTCGAAGTGACTTGAGAAAACGTTTTCGCTCAGAATATTTGGGACAGTTGAGACAATATGAGAAAAAGACACGAATCTCACCATCCATCGAATTAGGCGAAGTTGTCTTGATATCCTCTGACAACGTAAAAAGAATGGACTGGCCATTAGGTAAAGTCATCGAAATCTTCAAATCGCCTGATGGACATAACAGACTTGTGAAACTGAAAAAAAAAGGTGGAGAAGTCATACGTCCAACGTTGAGGCTGTATCCTTTAGAAATTAGTGAATCTCAAAAAGAACAGTTACAACCTGTGAAACACGAGAGAATAACTTTCCTTGTGATGATTCCTGCACACCTAAAAGTGATTCTCATGATAAAGCTGAACTTGATGAACCAACTTCTAGGTATGGTAGAAGATTAAAAAGGGTAAAGAGACTCATGTTATAAACTTTTTTTAGAACTGAACTTTTTCTTTTTTAGAAGAACTCTTTTTAGAACTGAACTTTTACATTATACACATTTATGGACTATAATTGAAACACATTCAATACTAAATAACTAATTTTGAATAATACTTTGGTTTATCGTGATTATTGCAAATATTTTGTTACTTTGATATATTCTCTTTATTGTAATATTTTCTTGATTTATATTCCTTAATTTAAACATATTGTTAATTCAATTATTTTGATATATGTATTTTAGTAACAGACATTTTTCTTGTTAATTTGAAATTTGAATTTGTTATTTGAATTAATTTGAATTTATGTTTGAGTTTCCTGTAATTGAAACTCAAAAGTGGGAGGATGTTGGAAAACTGAGTCAGCAGATTCATATGTTATAACCTTGGCGCCCACGCGCTCTGCTGACGTCAGTAGATATTTCTTCCGCCAGATGTTCAGATGCTTGAGAGATTTTGTACGAGACCGACGCATTGTTAAACGTCGGAGGATGGCCAAATTAATGATCATATAAGCGCGTTGTAAATAATGCATGTAAATATTATTCATTATCATATTATGTCTGTGCCCTAGAAGAAATAAAAAAGGATTACACCGAAACTGCACTCTTTTTCTTCAAAGCATATTTACAGAGATGTTTTATAGATGAACCCGTGGCAGCAAAGGTAAGAGATTATTTACCTTTTATTTTATTGATTTTGGATTAGAAACTCAAAACACATATATCTCTTAATTACCATTAATATCCTGAGTTTATTGTTAATAAAGTATTTTTCCTTTGCTTTGTAAACTTTTTTTGGGTCATTCCTCGTGCTCAAATGTAATATACTTTTTATTTGATACAATTAATTTATTTATGTGTCCATATTTGGATTTGGATAAGTATGATTATAGAAATTAATTTTCCGAAATATTTAAGTATTCAATTTTGTATAGGTATGCGGCTAGGTTCGAGATGACTTTATTTTGAAAAGTACTAAAAAATTCTTATTTTTTTTAAAGTTTTAGCAAAAAAAAAAACACATTTTTAAAACAAAAAATATTTTAATTAAATTTATTTAAAATTTGAAAGAAACCTATGTTTTTTCTTTCTTTCTTTTTAAGCTAAAAGCTATGAAATGTAAAACCATGTTGGCCTAGAAGTTTATCAAATAATGCATTCAAAATTTTACAGACAATTAAAGAAATATATTATTTTGTTTCAGAACTAGAAAATAAGCTGTATTTCTATCTTTAAATATTGTGGCTCAATTATTGCACAATTGCACAGCATGAAAATTTCTTTATTTTGGGGGGGGGGGTTACAAAGGACCAAAACAATTGTAAAACCTTTATAAATCAAAAATTAATATACAAGGTGTCTATCATAAAGAAACAAAATATGCTTCACAATTTTAGTTTTAAATGCAAATTTTTAAATCTATGCTTCCTGAAAAATACTTTAAAATTTTATGTCATGAATTACAAAATAGAACTTAAAATTAGTCAATGAACTTGTAAAAAAACATATGTAATATTTCCTTTATTATTTCTATAAATTTTTTATACTGTTGAACCAATAAATAGCAAAATTACTATTCATTTATCCAATCATTACTTACTCTGTTAATTTAGATACGAACCTGAAACACGAACATCGGACATGATTTTTCCTCATTGCAAACTCATATACAGGCATCGGACATCGAAAATTCAGCATTTATGTAATTTCATATCTTTGATACTTTTTGTGATTAAATGCTGAAATTTTATACTTGACTTTATTAGAGGATGGGGCACATTTTACTCACTGAGAATTTTTTTGTACTGGGTCAATAATAAGATTAAAATTTTGTATTTTTTAAAGTTTAATCCCCTGAAAATTTTAATCGACTTCATAACATTTTACACTTTTTTTTACCTAATTTTTGCAATTTTCAGTACATGTCTATGATCAATATTTAAGGAATAAAAGCCATGGTCCAGGTTCTTGAGACACACTGTATATTTTATAAGAACTCTGTACTGGCAATTCATTATTACAAAATTGGCTCAAAAAGTATGCGTTTGATTTTAATTTATGAGGTTTCTCATCCAAATGTTCTAAATTATTTAAATTCTACTAAAATTTGAGTTTTAGAAAAAAATCAAAAAATATAAATAACATTAAAACATAAATAATGCAAACACTTCACCAATGAATGAACTTAGAAATAAAATTCAAATGAGTTTTAAAAGGAAATTATAGAGAAATAAGAATTTTGATTAAAAAAATATTTAATAATTTCTAAAAATTTCGACTTTAGATTCCAGATATCCTACCTTTCAAAGGACCTTTTTTCTTCTGATTTTTGAAACTATATGCTGTAATAAATAATACACAGAATCTATTAAATTTATAAAAAAATCTGCTCAGAAAGTAAGACAAATTTGATAAAATTCGAAAGCTATAATCTATGTTTTGAAAAAGATAATTATCGAATTAGATTCATTACCTTCGTAGTTTGAGTCTTTAATTTATTTGTCAGAAATTTCATCTGCCAATGAAAAAATTTAGAACAATAATTATGATTTATTTTTAATTTGAACTTTTTTCAAACTGTAACTTTAAAGCGGAAGAACGGAACTACAAGGTAATCCAAACTTCCTTCTTCCTCTTCCTAAACTTATACAAACATCGATGTTTACTTTAATTTAAAATCTTATTAAAGCGCAGTTCGGAATCTACATCTCGATTTACCGTTTTTTCAAAACAAAATTCTCTTTAAATGGTTTCGTGCATCTAAATAATAACATATTCAGTCTTCCTTAAAAACGAATTACATAGAAATGTAGCTTAAAATAAATCAGAAATTGCTTTTTGAAAATTTCTAGCACATAGGGCTAGTTAACAATTTTTTTTTAATTCTTCTATAAAATTTTCTTAATAAATAAACAACTTCTTATACAAATGTACAATTTCTTTTATTATTTTAATTTCCAAATTGAAATTTAATATATTTCAACAAAATTCAATTTGCAAAGGTAACAAATTGGATACTTTCATACAATAAGCAACTAACTCTAATATAAGTGTTTTCAGTTAAAGTTTCTTTTTTTTCCCGCAGATTTTATTTGGAAAATTCTAAAACAGCGCTTTTGTAAATGTTTACTATTGGATTATTCGTAGACTGTTAGATATACAAAGAAATATAAATAGATCTATTTCGCTCTGTCAGTTGGAGACATTAAGGTTTGGCTGAGCATATATTTATTTCTAGTTTCAAAACAATTCGGAGTTGTTTTAACATCTAAAAATATTTCATATTTATTTATTTGAAATAAGCACACTACAGAGATTGACACCATTTACTGAGTCTCACGAGCCAAAAATATACAAGGAATAGAAGCCAGGATGCAAATTAAAGTACACAAATAGAATTTAGAATTACTAACTTCTAAATCACACACACATAAATATAAATTAATAAATAATAAATAAGTCAATTCCTACTTAGGTTAACAAAGAAGTTTTTTATTTTAGTTATTTTTTATTAAATAATTATAATTAATATAAATATTCATATACATAGGATGGAATCACACTATTAAATGGCAAAAGAATTTTTTTCCAGCTATTTGCACGCTTCGCTGCT
This sequence comes from Argiope trifasciata, assembly GCA_026543055.1. Taxonomy (NCBI): domain Eukaryota; kingdom Metazoa; phylum Arthropoda; class Arachnida; order Araneae; family Araneidae; genus Argiope; species Argiope trifasciata. Next base: position 1,872,272 of record JAPMOQ010061697.1, on the reverse strand, counting down.
GACCGCTACTGAGGAAGTGTGTGATTTTTTATTTATTATAAAATTTATGTCTTATTAAAGATCTTATATAAGAGAGTTTTTTCTCCCATATAAAACAAAATTCATTAATTTATCAAAAAAAATTTGATTTTCTCAAGAATTGAGGTACTTATTCCTAAATTTATGTATTGCTAAATATCTTATATAAAGAGAAAATCCCACCCCATATAAAACTAAAATTAATTAATTTACTAAAAAAATTTTGATTTTCGCCAGAATTGAGCTCGCATTATTCACCTTCACTTGAAAAATACAGAAATTCTTGCACTTCACCGGAGAAGTTACTACCTGTTTGTTCCAATTTTCCTTACAAACTGCCGAAACTCTATTCAAAGTATTAAAAGTTAATTAAATTTAATGAATAAATGAATATTTGGAGAAAAAAAACTGTATTAACATCAAGTATCATTTATTACTAACTTGAAAAATTACTTGAACTTGAGTGGATGAATAAAAAGTATTTTATTAAAGATTGAAAGTTTGAACAAGATATATCAATAAATATATCTAGGTAGAGTATGAACTAGTAGTAGGAGTCGACAATACAAGCAAACAATTAGCAAGGGTCAACATGAAAAATACGCACAAAAAAAAATACCAATGCAGAAATACGAGCACATAAATATCACAATATAGAAAGTTAAAAAATAATGTGCAGAGAAGTATTTAATAATAATAGTAATATCTATAAACAAAAAGTAACACTTGAAGTCATATGATGAATTTCAATTTTTTCCAGAGAAAACAATATGCAATTTCATAGAAGGCAGATTATTTTCAGATGGGATCTCATCATATAAGTTTTAAGAGTTAAAACAGAGTTTCTATATATAATGCAATATTAAAATATTCAATGGCAATATTTTTCTCTGAGCACGGTTTCCCACCCAGCGCTAGAGTAAAACGCTACCTTTGGTCAAAAGAATAAATTTTCCTTAGCTACTGGAAACAGAGTTTCGTCAATCTCTTTAGAGATTATTTTCCCCCATTTAATTACTTTTTTACCACGATTCCTTTTGCATTCAAAATAATAATATTAAAAAAGGGAGACCTGTTTTTGTATGAACATAAATTTTCATTCTTTTATTTTTCTCTACACTAAAGGACATATTTTCCCAATGTGATAAAAACTTAATTTTGTTTAAACACATATTTTGATATTTATCCTAAGAATTTTCTCCAGAGCTCCTGTTAAAAGTCTCATAAAGTTTATACACATGGAAATATTGACAATACATTGGTCGGAATAACCTTGGTCGGGCGTTGGAGTCGCGTTTCTTGGGTTATGACCCCACCTGCCCAAGACTTCCCGTGTATGTAATGGCTGGTGCATGTATAAATCTGTCATGGACACAAAATCCTCCATGTCGAGAATAATACCACTGGGTAGTATTGTCTCAGAGGTAGTCATTCTCCGATCCAGGTCTAAATTACGATCTGTGGGCAAATGAATAAAACGCAGGAATGAAATCCGACCCGTAAAAAGATTTGTGACGCATGAGTAGTATGACGTTCTCTTGGCTTTAGATAGCGCTACTGAAATAAGAGAAAATCGAATTAAAATGACTTTCGTCAGTGGACTTATTTATGACAAGTGCCATAAGAAATAATAACAGAATATACATTTAAAAAAGTGCACTGGCTCCTAACAGGCACAGCGAAATTCACAGCACTCAAAAATATCAATGCGATAGATCAAACTATTGATTTTATAATAAGAAAGAACTCAAAATACATCTTGTCTCTAACACAAACTAGGAAGATTAGACACGTTACGTAGACAAGAAGATATATCTTGAGAGTAAAATAGATTTTTCTTGTAAAACAAATACCACAAGAAACTGGTTTAAATAAGCTCAATAATTTGAATTTTGTTACGGCAGCTAGGAGCCAAAATGATGCCATAATATTCCAGACGAGATCTAACATTAACTCAATATAAAATTTTCACGGCAATTTCACGCTAAAATTCTCTAGTTTCGCGCATGTAAATAAATAATTAAAAAAACCGGTTTTAAATTTTTCAGCATAAATTTAAAATTGGGTAGGGCAAGGAACGGTATCCGTTCAACACTGCATAATAAAATGTGTTGAACTCAAAGAAATAAGAGAGAGACTTATTATGGATATATGCGGAGACTTATTTACCTAATTTTACAATACCAAAGAAATTTAAAAACATTTAAATAAAATGACGGAAAAGATTTCTAGCCTTTTACAAACAGTTTAAAGATTCTGCCCTTTTGTTGGCAATAATTTCCTTTTGAAAAAGTCGGATAGTTCATTAACATAATGGTCAGTTAATCCCTTTTTCATACGGCAGCTGGGTGATTACTTGTAATAAAATAATTATCATCACTTGTTATGTTGTATTTTTATGTATTTTGTCATTTTTGTGTATCTTTCAAATTCATTGCTGTGTACTTTTTTTTTGTTAATATAGTTCACCTACATCTATACAAATTGGAAAGGGGTCACATGAGCTTTAGAAACGGTGTGGTGTTAAGTGTAATAAAAAAAAGAGGGGGCAATAAATATATAATGGAAAGGGAAGGGAGCAAATCTTAATATAACGTATAGCGTAGCGTAGCTCTAGAATAAAATTGCATGATAGTCTTACACATTTAATTAACAAGAATTAGTACGATGAGGAGAAATACGATGTTTTTGTATGGTCCCTGATGATATTTTTCTCAAACCAATGGGAATAATCCTCCCCAAAATTTTATCGCATATTCTCAAATAAAGATTTAATCCTCCTTCCACCACATAAAATTGAAAACACCGAGCAAGATTGTGAATGCAATGATTTTTTAAAATGTTACTTTCAGTTCCAGGTATGACAGTAGAGTGCTTCTTAGTACACTAAAGAAAACCAATGCCTATTATTAATTAGCAAATAATAGTTATGAAATATCGATTGGGGGATGTTGAAATTTAGATAATAATATTATAAATCATTTTTTTTAAATCTAAGTTATCCCGTTTGTGAATCGTATCATTTTCATGTTGGCAAGTGTAGAGAGTCAGATGGCCAACATCATGACTGACTTCATTCAAAATTTGATACATTTTTATATTTTTGATCTGTATATATTAATCTATAAACCAAATTTCACCAATACAGTTCTGTTCTCTTTATAGGTATCTTATTCAATTGCCGGGGGGGGGGGAGACAAACTGCGAATAGATTTCGCAGTCTGCTGATAGAAATGCACAAATTTGATATAAAGGCTACATGGAAAAACTTTCTCCATCCAACTAAAATTCATTTTTTTTAATTTTCGTATTCATATTTAAGCATACAGACATAACTGCAGACTCAGGAAAGTTTTATATGCTCAAGTTAAAATCTAGAGATAGAAGTGTGTGTGTGTAATGGTATTCTAACACCTAATTTAAATCCAAATTAATCTCTAAAGTTTTATCTTAATTTTTCCCACAGTAATTTCATTCTAAAATACTCTCTTATTTCCTAATCTGATTTCAGGTTTTCTACTTAATTAATTCAAAAAAAGCTTTGTAAAAATGTTTAGTCAGTAAATCCCACGATGAGAGTGATTGATAAAAGTTGCTGATCTAAACAAATAGTTTTACAAAAAAAATCCCTGTGTTTCCCCTGCTTTGAAAGTCACATGCTCAGAAATCCCCAAGATAAGTCTTAATAATTTATTGGCACTAAAAACAATATTTTCCCTGTCAAAATATGCTATATAACGCGAGGGAAAATTAATGTCTGCCCTTTTTCGCTACGTCTGCTTGTGAATATACATGCCTGTCTCCGGAGATGGAATAAAGCGAACTTTAAAATGAAGTCTACTTCAATGTCTTCAATATATATATATAAGCAGGCGAAAAACATATGCGATTAAAAGATGTTGAGGAATATTACCATTTATGTTTTATTCATTGGATATGCAATTTCTAGCTTCAATTATTCATTGCCTTCAATTATTCAAAACCTCTTACCCAAAATAATATCATGTTCAAAAAATAAAATCCAGAAAAACAGCATTTTCATGCCCGATATAACAGTATTTGTTTCCCTAACGTCACCAAGCTGTCTGAAGTCGCAGACTTGACAGCCAAGAGAGACGAAAAACCCGACGAGGACATTCCAAGATACTTCATCTGGATTTTATTTCGTTGTCTCCTCACTCCTCACCTTACCTGACAACCATAACAATATCAGATTCTGAGAAATGACAATCCTATCGGCAATAACTCATGCGTTCAAACAAACAATATGACAAGATGATTAAAATTCACTGATAATAAGAATGGGACGGACCATGGGACAAAATGAAAAACTGGCCTGGGCTTCGATTTCTATACGTCTCAGCTATCCCACGTTGTCTCCTTAAGTGAATATTAAATACTACAAGTGGGTGTGAGCGTCCTAATATGTCCCGAAGAGAGCCGAAGATGACCGATGGCACTGAGAAGCATGAGAAACGATGATCCGTTCCTGACTAATTTGTCGGTGACACTCTCAGAATAGGTTTAGTCATGAACCGTCATTCATCATTGGTCGAGATACAGCATGTATATGATGAATTACAACGTGAATACCATGAAAAAAATTTGCATATTTTGTAAATTAAACATAGAGACATTGGAAAAGAACGAATAATAAAGTACAGTCTGACCTCAAGTTTTAATCAAACATGTCACTTCTCACTTCTGGTTAGATAAAGGCCCATGTCCAGATAAATAGCGGGAATCAGGTCATAAAACAACATGAACAAAGTTTAAATTAAAATCTGGAAATAGTTTTTTGTTGTAGCTTTTAGCTGTCGATGTCATGGTATTTAAATGAATCTATTTTATTAATTAAATGAAAGAAAAAAAAATGAAATCTATGATCGCGAAGTTCACGTTATCATGTGAGAACATTATTATTTTTAAGTCTTTATTTGTCTTAATTAATTTAAATCATTAACCAGTTTAAAAGATTACAATCACGAAACTTCTCTATCGGTCTCTATCGCCCCGTCTCTCTTTATATATATATATTTATAGATATAGATAGATAATTTTCTTAAATATTCATTTACAATTTTTCTAGCTGGCAAACAAAGTTTTGGAGCTCGCCCGATTTTGGGAAGAAAAAGTTTTTCTTTATATCGATAAAACAATCGTTTTTCTAAATATCGACGCATGCGTCATGTGACTGTCTCGTGATTGCTTCAAACCACTTAATGGTTTAAATTAACATTAATAACAGACTATTCGTAAGAATTCAGAAAATGTATAATTGGAAATCAAGTTTTTAATTTAATTGACGATAAATTACCAATTAAGACAACTTTCTGCATTATTTTCTAATAACCCTAAAAGCGAGAAATGGATGCCTCAAAAGCTATAAATTGCCAATTTGTTGCCAACGCATTTTAAAAACCTCAAAGTAAAACAACATTATGCTCTCACATGATAATAATGTTCCTTCTAGAATTTCCATATCAGTGCATTTATATTAGAAAGACAAATCAAATCTATTTACTCCAATAGTTACAAAACAAATATGTATTAAAAAGCTATAATTTGACGAAACATTATATTCAAATATTTAGTTAAATATTTTTTCATTAGATGATAAAATAACAGTTTTCAATTTTGTTGCAAAAAAAAAAAAAACATAAATGAAATATTTTTAAATTATATTATTCAGGCAAAACTTCAGCAATTTCATTATCGATTTTCTTTGAAACCAGTCATATATATTCTTCCTTAAACATTTTGCCTTTTAATACACTTGGCATACAGAGTGCCAATTGTCTAGATTTTAAAGAATCCCCGTGTTTTAGACTTCCCTAAGTTCGAAAAACACATTTTTGAAAAATGTCCGCGCATCTGCCCGTCTGTGATTAAGATAACCAAACTTTTTGAGTTAGAACGGAAAAAATTTAGTAAAATTCATGGATTTTCGTCACATTTTGAGTAAAATCTGTTCAATGGAAGTCTGTCTGTTGATTTATTCAAATGTAATTTAACTAGATAAATACAAAATAAAAAGAGCTGCTCGGAACATAGATTTAGCATCTATAGAGTAGATGCCCTATCAAATTGAGCCTAATCCAGCAGAGGTTGACCATCTGTAGATATATATCTTCAAAACATGACTGCACGGTAACTCAAAAGCGCAATGACTTAATATATCAAATTTGGTATGGGATTCTGTGACCACAAGTATAATTTTAGATCATATTTTATTATTTTTATTTTACATTTGATTATAATTTTATACCAATTCTTGTTTCAAAGTAATGGAAATCAATGATAAAAGGGACGTAATAAAATCCAAAATCCTTATTATCAGGGAAATCACAATGCGAAATTATAGTCCAAAAAAGAAGCTATCAGATCAAATATTTAAAAAATGCATTTTAAAATTAATTAAATGACTCCGAAATCGTGTCAAAACTATGTAAAAGCTGCCTGCATATGATAATCATTACTAAACCCAATTCATTTTCAATTTATTAAGACCTACTCATACAAACCTACACTTAAAAATTCTAAAGTTATGAATATTAACTAAATTTCACGACTAATAAAACACATATAATCAACAAGAAAGCTCATTCTTCTTCAAACCAGCCCGGTCCTACTCATGCAAACCCACACGTAAGCATCTCAAGCAAAAAATCCAGTTGCTCTTACTTTTCCCCTCCGGTTTGCTCACAAGTCACCACAAGTGGGCTAAATTTCCCACGAGCCCATCCCGAAAATGTAAACCATGAAACGCACGAGCCTTTCTATCACCACATTGCACTCCGCACCAAACAAGATCGTAATCTGGACAGCACCGACTGGTCCACCTGGTGCTGACACGCTGGTGGATATCATCTGCCTATCTGCGGAATCTCCGGAAATATATTAAGCCGAGAGTGAGTGACAGCCAACCAAGGATGGCTCTTATCACCCTGCAGTGGCCGTGACAAATTATCTTGGCTGGAGATAATCCTGTACTTTCCATAAACAATTTACCCGACTTATCACCTGCGGCCAGAAATTTGTCCTCCTGGTTCCTTGCAGTTTATGGTAATCCGCCCGACATGGGGATGGATAAATTTGGTCTTCTCTCTCCGATAAAATGATTCGTGTTTTTCTTGCTGAGGAATGGAATGGGTGTAATGCTATCCGTTCCGATTGCGATCTTATTTATGATGAGAACCGGGCAAGACTGCGTAGAAATTTTTGATACTCATCTACGACAGTTCATTTCGTGGGTGAATGAAAGATATGAGATAAATTTCGTAGATTGAATAACTCTGTTGTAAAGAAGGAGAGTGGAATAATTCCGGGGAAAGCACAGCTCAAATGTTTAAGCCAGAGGTTTCCAACCTTTTTTGAACTGGTGCCCCCTTTCCTAGTGAATATTTCAATCCCGGTCCCTTCCCACTCCTGAGAAATTAGAACGTACATAATGCATGATAAAAAATAAGAATTAAAACAAAATTACTATAGATAGAATATTGTTGGAATTGGAACACTACTGATTTTCTTCTTTATTTAAAAAAGTGGAATAAAAGTTTTAGTTTACCTGTTATAAGAACAGACAGGGGTTTTGAATACGAAATAATCCATAATAAACTATTGCTTTCTAAATAAATAAATTGACAGTTCCAGAGAACAATCAAAACGCATACTTACTTATATTAAAAATATTTTAATTAAAATTTAAAGACATCGAAAGACATCGTTTTGGCACATCCAGCCACAGAACCGTATATACTAGAGAGGTATCTCTTTCTCTCAATAGTGAAGTCTCATATTGAAATATGTGAATTTTCTCACACGCTATAGAAATGAATTATCAGCGTGATTTTTAAGTCTTTTTTAGACTATATATGGTTAATCACCCACGTTGGGAATCTATGGTTTAAGCAATTGCAAACATTTTTTGCTATCTAAACAATGAGCGGTATTCTGATGTATTCTGTTGATTAGGTGTGTGCCGAAAATGGCGTTACACCGATGAAAAGCTTATAGTTAAAATTTTAAAAAAATAGAATTTAAATAGCCATAAAAAAAACTCGCTATCCAAACATAACTTTCCTGTGCATATGTACAAGATGCAAAAGAAGTTAAAGGCTGTGCCACAAAATACATTGGAATAAAATTAAAAGACTGCAGTAAATAGAAAAATGAAGAAGATTTAACTGGTTCAAGTGGAAGAGTTTGCATAATATTCCATAATCAAAGTATAATTGAGACATAATCATTAAATAAATAAATGGCAAAAGTAGGCAGTTTAACTTTGAAGACAGAAAAATAAAAGCAAGATAAAAATTAAGGCATGGACAGAAAATGAACAGTATGTACCTGCAAAGCAAAATTTTTGATATCTGTGAACATGCCAATGCAATTCTAATCAGAAAATAATTCTGCGAACCAGAGTTCTGCTCCCCCCGCCCTCAGTTCTCAAAACATGCCCATAAAAGCGTTCAGTGACCAAAATGGTTACGGATAAGAAGGTATGAATCGGCGTTCATTTCTAAGCACACACTAATTTCAATAATATTAAGCATCTTTGTGACTGATAAACTTGTTAATTTAGCAGTCGTAACAGCCAATTTTCGCGGAGGCTAAATCTCCTTGCAGGTTTAGCGCCCTCCAAAAACACGGTTCTTCTAAGACATTGGGATTTCACATCTTTGTGACTCTAAACCTATCAATCTCTACTCAAGTTTAGTGATCGCTAAAAACAAGCTAATACATAAACAGTACCTCTAAGACACTGAGATTTCACATCTTCGTGACTCTAAATCTGTTAATCTCTGTTCAAGTGTAGCACTCCCTTAAAACACACAAAAGCATAAGCCGTACCTCTTAGACATTGGAATTTCACATTTTTGTGATTCTAAACCTGTTAATCTCTGCTCAAGTTTAGTGGTCCCTAAAATCAAGTTAATATATAAACAATACCTCTAAGACATAGAGATTTCACATTTTTGTCTCTAAACTACTTAATATTTGTTTAAAGTTTAGCGCTTCCTAAAAACACACTAATTCATAAACAGTACCTCTAAGACACTAAGATTTCACATCTACGTGACTCTAAACATGTTAATCTCTGTTCAAGTGTAGCGCTCCCTAAAAATACTCTAATGCATAAGCAGTGCCTCCAAAATATTGGGAACACTATGTGACGTCTATGTGACTCTAAACCTGTTAATCTCTCTGTAAGTTTAGCTGCCCCTAAAATCATGCTAATACATAAATAGTACTTTTAAGACATTGGAATTTTCACATCATTGTGACACTAAATCTGCTAATCTCTGTTCACTTCACTTTTACTCTATTGGAACTCGAAACACTGGTGAAAGTTCAAAAGATAGCGCAGTTCCACCGATCTTGATGTCGAATGATTTGAAAAAATGGGGGAAAGACCTTAAGAAGAAAATTTGGAATTTTATAGTATTCAAAAGATTTTATCCATTTTGTACAGAATCAACAAAGAAGGTTATTTTTTTACCACTATTGAAAGACAATGTTGGCACATGTCTATTTTTAATAACTTTTTATATAAGCTGATCGAGATATTTTGTTTAGTTGCTATTAATAATGTGAGTTTAGACGAATTCCTTCAAGTATTATTAGTAATTAACTTTATCCCTTAACAAAAAATACTACCCCTTCCTTCAGAATCTTAAAATAACATAAAAACTTTCCTAAATTATGTCTTTTTGAGAAAGGCACAAATTATTTCCTTACTGAATAGAATTTAATAGGCAAAAATAAGTAAATAATGCTTTCCATAATCTTCATATAATGTTGTTTTAGCACTGATAATTTAAAGTGGTAATATCTTCAAAGCATCTTTGTTTTTAAAATCGGATTAAAACACTGAAAGAAACAGCTCATATTTTTAATTGAAAGGAAGAATGCATACATTTTAATAACTGATTTAAAGAATATTTTCGTATCACGTTAAGTAGAAAAAATACGGTTTAAGCTTCATTATCTCACTCCAAGTTTTACCTTTATAAAAGAAAAGACTGTCACCAATAAACTGTACTCAACCATACAAAAGATATCTCAATCACACTAATTATCTAAGGAAACGAAAAAACTTTCAACCTTTCTTTTAGTTCGTAATCCCGCTATACATAACAAAAAGCTTCTGTTTTTAGTACGTATTGAACAATGCTGGGATTAAGCCAGGTTTTTACAGAATTCGACGGACTTCATTTGCTTTGAAAGATGTTTGTCTCATTAAAAATGTTATAAATATCGTTCCCAATATCGTTGTCTGGGTAATTCAAACTTCTATACTTTGTTTTATGACCCAACATTTGTTTCAACCTCATCGCTACTGGCGTTTCAGATTCATTATTTCACAGCCGATTCAAAAAGTTTGCTCTCAAAAACAGTAAAATTTTTTGTTTCCAGTGATGGAAGTCATCAAAATATTTATTATTGGTGAATAAGTCATTTTTATAAATGATAATCTCTACTTTTCTAAACTTACAAAAGAAAGTTAAAAGATTCATCGATTTTTTAAAAAATCTAAATCAATAGCTGCTTATTATTAAAAGGGATTATACATAATTTTAATTTTTAAATAGCTATTAAAATTTTATTTTTATAAATATAACTTTGATTGTGGCACAGAACATTCATTGTTACATAGTGTAAAAATATCATTATTCGTAAAAGGCGTTTTAAAAAACCGGAACTGGAGTTTTTAGTTAAAGTATCTCAAGAAAAATCCTTATAACTCGAGAAATATTTCGAATATTGTGAAAGTCTTGATATCGCTTGAAAGCTAAAGAATCATAGAACATTTTGAAGCAATAAAAAAAAAATCGGTATTTCGAAGTTTCAAATTTGTACGTACACCTTAATGCAAGTAAAGCCAAAGACTGATGTTAAATGATTTACAACTTTTTAAAATTAGGATATTTTACTTCGTCCATTAAACTCTAGAAGTTATTCTTGGGTTATGAACTACATGCTTTTAAAATTGTCATTTTGAAGGAGAAAAACTTCGCTGTCCGTTAATGATAAAGAGAATAGATAATTTTTATTTTCAGTTTTTTCTTCCACATCAATATTGCAAGAGGTTTAACACATGAATGTTATGGTTAGTTTATTTTAGTACGCGCTTCTTATGTCTAAGTAAAAGCGATCACTTCAAAATGTCTTGGCGTCCCCCGATAGATCACGAACCATTTATTGCCCATTTCATCTCTGAATGATTATCTGTTATTAAATATTTTCTTATTTCAGCTTGTTATGATATTTATTAATATAAAGATTAATTAAAATTTGGTTTAAAAACATTTGGTTTGGAGAATTTGGAAAGGAAGGGCCCAGAGTATCCCACAGCCTAAGGACACTATACTTAACCAAACACTGAAAATAGTCCATGAGACGTACATGTTAGAAACATTTCCAACCAGTTCATTACTGCTCTTGCAAAAGACCTCAACAACCGCAAAGCAATTTCGTAGGACATCCAACCCAGCCAGGGATTAGAAAAAAAAAGTTAAAAGTAAAAAAACAACCGAAAAGACATGAAGTAAAACCTTTATCCCGGTTCGTTCACTAGTACCTTTGTTCCAGCAGCCGTATAACTTCCTCTCTTGACTGCATTGGGGTCAGGAGGTAGTTATCAGAAGCTGACCACCTAATTACAGGGTTAGCGAAGTAATGTTGGTACGGGAGCTGGTGTCTTGTGTACATCCGCCCCACTCATCTGTTGAGGGGTGCAATTCCTTCTTGGCTCGAGATCCGGTACGCACACCGGCAATTAGCGTGTTTTGTTGCATAAGTACACACCTCCGTGCATGGTCGGAGAGAAGATGGGGGGGGGATGCTGTGTATGTTGGAGTTTAGGATGGCATTTCCGTTTGGGGTGATTAGCAAAGTGGTATATTGAGATTCCAAAGCTTTTTTCATGTTGACTCACTGGTATAGAAGATAAGCGTCGAAATTGAAAGTATTAAGAAAAACTAACTGAATTTTTTTCTTGAAATATTTTTTTTCTTCTGAAGTTTCTATTTGATTGGCAACTAGCATTCGCTTCCGAGTTCTGGCAACAATGAGATTCTGAAGATATTTGTAAATCAATCTTTCGTTCTGATGCTCAGACTGGAAGGAATGTATGGCGATAGCGGTCTTTAACAAAAGCGCTGACAAAGGCAAGAGACTGAAAAAAAAAATGATTATTTTAAGGAACAGAGAATAATTAGAATGAAACAATTTATTAGGTTGATTAAAAGGAATTTACAAATAAGCCTTTTGTGGAGAATTAAACATTACTGGAAAAGTTTGTTCTTTCATAAACTTCCTAATTAGACCAATGGCAAGATAGCCTCTTATGTATGAAGCAATGTATTCCCCCTCCTTAACAGAAAGCTCTGATAATATTTGGCACTGTTTGTTTTTAACTAAGAGAAGTTTTATTTGTGTTAACTGATGTGACTCCTAATCAATGAAAATAATAATAATAGAAAAATCCCGATATACGAGGGTGATCCAAAAAAAGAATTTACAAACGAAAAATTCTTTGTTAACAATTGACTAGGGATACAAACGGTAATTAAAAGAGATATGCAATGGTCACTTCTCCATCTAATCAACATCCTATTGAGGCATTTATCCCAACTCTGGACGAATTTGTTTAATTGTCTTTGTAATAATCAGATCTCTGGCTATTGAGCCAATTCTCGACATATTTTTGATCACCACCGTCTGATATGAACCTTGTTTCGGATAAGTGTTTCTTCAGTGCCAGGAAAATGAAATAGCCACGGGGAGCCTGTATGGGGCTTGACTCCAGACTCTCCATCTAAGCGTTACAAGCAATCTCTCAGCCCTCTTCAAATGAACGACACCATTTCGCCACCAGTTTCCTCACAGCTTTGCCAACCTACACTTCAATTTCCTGGCCAATGAATGCCTGGCGGGACACATTCTTGGTCCATAGGAATCGTATCACGATTCGCACCTGTGTGCAAGATACTTCTCTAGACATCTTGCCATTATTGTCGCTGTTTCAGGTCTCGGCACTAACACAATCAGTTCGTTCGACCGGTCCAAGGCAACCAGCGCTATCTGTCTCCACTCTGGGTAACAATATTCCCATCCACAGTTTCTACTCTCCAAATACTGCTGATTGTAAACTTTTTTTGGATCATCCATCGTACTGAACGCTCCCACCATTGTACAGTGCGATTCTAAAAAGTATACAGGAAAAAAGTCCCTTTTATACCTGTTCGTGGATATAAACTCCCACAAAAGGCGATAGATGCAGTGAATTTCGGTCACTTGAATTAAATAAATGAAAAGTATAAAATCTCAATTAAGTGTTAAAAACAAGTTTAATTGAATACAAATGTACTAAAACAAAAATATAATTCAAGATATAATCTCTTGTAATAGGCAAATAAAAGATGGAATAGTCTCTTCTAAAATTTTCTCGCAAATTCTCTAACACTGCTGTTATTTCCCCTTCCAATATAAAATTGCGAACATTGAATAAACTTGCGAATATCTTAAATGACATTGGCAGACAGTAATTAAAAAATATATATCTTTGGTATGAATGCAGTATTTTTACTGAATCTATTGTACAGTATGGAAGTCCATTTATTACAACGAATGGAAAGTTCATTCATTAATCTACCTGCTTATATACGAGGATGATAAAAAAAAACGTTAACAATTAACAATATTTGGAAAGTAGAACATTGTTACCCAGGGTGGAGACAGATCACGCTAATTATCTAAATCATTCGTTCGAGCAGATAGTGTTAGTACCGAGACTTGAAACCGCAATAGTAATGGCAAGACGTCTGGCGAAGTGGTCTCACAGAGAGGTGCGAGTCGTGATGCGATTTCTATAGTTTAAGAGTGTGTCCCCAGTGAACATTTACAGACCAATCGTTGAATATGGGTGCGAATTAATGAGTAGAAAACAGATGGGGCAATGGTGTCCTTCATTTGAAGGGGGCAGAGACGCATTGGTGGCAAATATGGACTAAACCCCCACTCTGTATATCCCAGATTTGGCACCCAGTGAATATTTCCTTTTCTCGGCATTGAAGAAACATTTATCCGAAACGATATTCATATCAGACGGTGATGTTCAAAAAGGTGCCGAGATCTGGCTCAGTAACCAAGGACCTAATTATTGCTGAAACTGATGAAACAAATGGGTCCAAAGGTGTGATAAATGCCTCAACAGGTTTGGTGATTATGTAGAGAAGGGACCGTCACATACGACTTGTTACTATTTGGTGATAGGTAGGATCGAACCTGGGACCTTACGGATGGTAGCCAGATGACATGACCACAAGACTAAAAGTGATCACTCAGTCTTGAGTATGTTATCTGGCTTATAAAGCTTCCACTACAGACTCTTAATTACCGTTTGTATCCTGAGACAATTGTAAATTTTTATTCTGAATTGTAACTTTTTTAAAATCATTACTGGTATGAGAACTTTAACGTAAAAATGCAAAATGAAGAATACCATTTAGGGCAAAGCTTTATTACCATATTGTAAATATCAAATCTTGAACCAAATCAACGACTGCATTGTTCGTCTGTATTCTCAATTAAATGCATCGGTAAAATTTCAAAAGGAGCGCCTGAATAAATAAGCGGGAATGAGCTCCAAGAAGCTCCATGTATATTATTTATAACAGGTGTTAACCCCCTCTCCAGCATAAAATTATAAGAATTGGATAAAACCGTGAATACGACAAGTGCTCCATTATTTTTTTATTTTAAGAGAGAAAGTTGTGTGCTCTTTAGTATAGGATAAACCTATACTTCTGCGTTAAACGAAGGCCATCAATGAACAAAAAATGTATGTTGTCTTTGATGATATTTTAATGCAATTCATCACTTACAATTTATTTCCAGATTTTGATGCATAATATTGATTTTGAAAATAAATTCGCATGGCGAATGGATTGAATTCTTGTTGAATGAATTTCGTGAATTGGTTTGATTGATTTTATATTAAGACCACGAAGCTTATTTTATCTATATAGTTTTTATATCTATATAATTTTTTAAATTATCAAAAGCGTAAAGCATAATTCAAAATACCGCACCCCCAATTCTTGAGAGTTTAAGACGTAATTTTCGAACTCTTGAGCCCAATTTTTTCAAATGTATTGTACTTTTTGTTTCAATACTTTATACATGAAAAAGAAAAAAATCACTTATGGTCTATGTTCGTCAAAATAAAACAAATTATATATATATTCCTGTTTTGGTCAACAAAGAAATTTTTTATTTTAGTTCCTTTTTATTACATAGCTACAATTAATATAAATATGCATATGCATATTACAGAATCACAATAGTAAGTGGCAAAAGACTTTTTTTTTCCAGATATCTACATGCTTCACCACTGATGGTATTTATTCTTAACTTTATATCCTGCAAAATATCTTGTGCGAAAGAAAAAAAAATTCTACCATATAAAACTAAAATTAATTAATTTATCAAGAAATGATTGCTTTTCTTAAGTATTGAACTCGTATTCTTCACCTGCACATGAAAAATACTGAAATCCTTGCATTTTATTCATCCATTCCTCTTGATTTCGATTTTCATTACAAATTGCTACAACTCTATTTAAAGTTTAAAAATTAATTGTATTTAATCACTGAATTAATATAAAAAAAAACTGTATTAACATCAAGAGTCATCCACTATAAGTTTAAAAAACGTATTTGAACTCGAGTGAATGAATAAAAAGTATTTGATAAAACGATTGAAAATTTGAACAAGATATATAAATATAGGAAGAGTGTGAACTAATTGTAGGAATTGAAAAAGAAGTTAATGATGCACAAAGCCGTTTAGTACTCTTCCCTAAATTCTAATGTTTTGAGAGCTCGTTTGAGTTCGGAAAAAGCTTTTGTGGTCTAGTTTATACCTGTTACCTGAATCAAATGGCAGTTCTAGCCTAACATTTTTCCTGCCATTTATGTGCTTAGCAGAATCGTGATCTCTTCCAGTTTTCGAACGAGAGAAAGAGAGATCACCCGAACTGCTTTCCGAACCAAAAATTGTTTTAAACCCTCAATTAAAAAAAAGCAAACCCTAAATTTAGGAACAAAGAAGTAATTAGTTAAGTTAAGAACGAAACCATTTCGCTGACAGTTATTTCCAAGTTAACTGTCAGCGGGTATCATTAACTCCGTGATGCTCCCCTCCATCGTGAGAATCGTGTGAACATCATTTTAATTTCCCTCCCAGTCCTGTTCACGATCGTTTGCTGAAACTGGTGTTCCATCAATACCATATCATTACGACAATCCGATCGCATTTCTGCCTCCCTCCGCCCCTCTTCCACATCGCGCGCTCTCCCTTCCTTCCTATAACCCTCTTTTGTTCGTCATTTATAGCGCCCTCTGGCGACGCGACGATCTATCGTCCAATCCAAGTGTCCCAAACGATCAGAACAGAATAAGGCTCGTTTGATAACATACAAACATAAACAAGGTCGCGCTATCGTCTGCTATCAGCAGATTGGGTGTCTAATTAGGAGTGTCATTCGTAATCGAGCAAATATGAGGAAAAGAAAATATTCTGGAGCGGAAGTAGACAGTAGTCGAGTGATGGCCTTCTGTTTTTGCATTAACCCTTCCCAAAAGCATGCGTGGAATGTTCGAAAAATTATTTTTTCTTGCCTCTTATCCCCTTTCGACTACAACCATTTTTCACGGTTGAATCCCATAATTAGTATATACGCATCTATACAATTAATGTGAGCCCTCGGGGTGGGCGAGAATTCAACCCCCCCCCCCCCCCTTCCTTTTTTTTTTTTTGGTGTTTTTTTTTTTTGTTTTTTTTTTTTTTTTTTTTTTTTTTTTTGCTTGTTCATGTGTCACTGTTTAGGTTGGGAAAATGGCAACATAGCAGTTTTTGGGGAACGTTCAGAGCCTAATGAGATATCTTGTTATTGTTTTGTTTCTTGCTGCAGGTACATCGATAAGTATTTTTATGGCACTTGGCGGAGTTAATGGTTGAAAGCGGGCGGTTACAGGGAAGGAAAGAAGAAAAAAGGACAGAATAAGTGCTCGCATCTCGACTGATATTGAATCTGATTAATTATAGAGTTGGCTCCCAATAATTTGTGTCTTCGTTTACTGAGTGTTTGGAACATGCAATAATATAATAATTAGTTGAAGATATTAGTATTGCTATTAGCTATTTAGTTAAAGCTCTGTTTTAATCATTCGCTACAAATATAATGTTTTGTATGTAGATTCATTGCCATTAAGAAAAAGAAGTATAGCGGAGAGTTTTAGTTGAATTCTTTGAAATTGCGATGTTCCACTTTTACCAGTTGAATTTGAATTTAGGTTCATTAGTTTCTTATTTTAATGTAAATAATCATTATGACTGATGGATGAATTTATATACCACATTTCCTTTTAAACATATTTACCGAATTCAACCGAAATTTGCACACTTATTATATAAGATAAGAAAAAGAATACAGTAAATTTTTAAAGTACATAATAAACTATTCCACTGATTAGAAACAAGATAAAATCCCAACTTTTTTTAAAAAAATAGTTTTAATACTTCGTCTGACAATAATTTTATTCATTTTAAAGCAGCTACTTAAATATGTTTAAAATTAAGCTTTAATGACTTAATGACTATTTATTTTTCAGCTGAAATACTTTAAAATGTTTAATTTAGTCGCTCAAATGAAGACAACTTTTTTATCATGTGGGAACATTATATTTTGATTAGGAATCTTTGAATAATTGAAGCTCAGAATCGCGTTGGCAATGAATAAAACATAAACGACAATATTCATCAATATCTTTTAACAGCATATATTTTTTTACCGGCTTTTACCAGTATTGCTTTATTGTTACGTACGCTTCTTTGATGTGTAAGAACCGGGCCGCGGTGGCCTGGTGGTAAGGTCTCGGCTTCGGAACCGGAGGGTTTCAGGTTCGAGACTCGATTCCACCGAAGATCCGTCGTGTGAGGGGGTCTCTTGCACGTTAAATCTGTCAGGCCAAAGTCCTCCCGCTGGTGTGGTGTGGTGTGGAGAGGGGGGTGCCACTTCAGGTGTCGTCCTCGTCATCTGACCGTGGTTCAAAATTACGAGGTCCGTCCCAAAATAGCCCTCGTGTTGCTTTAAAACGGGACGTTAATATATAACTAACTAAAATGTGTAAGAACCAGGTGCGTTTTTAAAATGGTTGACTCAGAACCATGACATCATAGCTGTTATTTTCATGGAATTCAATTTATTTCGAAGAAAATGAAATAATTTAATTTTTATAATATGTTTAAAAAACTGTTATTAAACGTGAGACGTTTAATAACAGTTTTGATAAAAGTATTTTCTTTCCCCCGGTAGGGAAATATCATTTCATTCGTTTTTAAGTGGGAAACAGTGAAGGATTTGACTCCTGTTCAAAGGTTAATCGACTATGAAACTGTTTTATGATCCCAGAAATTAGAAAATAGCAGTTTGTGTTTACAAAAATATTGTTTTCAGAAAAATGCTACGTTAATGAACATGCTAAAAAATTTATTGGCAAATAGCTTATTATTTGGAAATTGCATTGCAACGGAAATTCTCGTTATTCAGCTTCCCAACACGGCATTCCTTTTTTTTTGGGGGGGGGGGGGAATGGTGTTGTTTTGGTTGGGGAGGTCGAAGCTCCAAATCGCGTAGGCAATGAATAAAATATAAATGGTAATTTTCATTTTCAATTTTTTCTTGGATGGCAAAAAATTGTTGGAACTCTCGTCAATCTCGAAAGAAAAAAGCATTTACAAGTATGCTATTAATTTTATGAAGGGATAAAAAAATTCGGACATGATAATTAAAAATTTGCGGTAACAAATTGCCTTTTGTTTTCTTACGAACAAAATTTGTAGCACTAAAATAACAAATATCAATAAATTATGCAAAAATTTAACTATTTGTTTTTTTAAAAGAATTATTTGTTTCAACTGATATTGTCAGTTTAACCAGTTCGCATACAATGACGTCTCTGAGACGCGTATCGAATTATTGAATTTTTAAGTTTTAATGTGCAATTAAGTAAAAAGTATTAAATAATTTAAAATGAAGAAAGTCACTTGAAACGTATTATTATTAAAGGAATTAATATAATAGTAAATAGCCGAAGCTACTGAATTCGCCATTTAATTAGGAAGTTAAGTAAATTCGTATGTCAAAGTTAATTAAAAAGCAATCGATACAAATATTTTTTATATTTATTTTATAGAAAAGAAACTTTTTCCATCAAAAAAATTGTACTTGAATGTACAATATTCAGTTTAAGATACTATACACAAATGGATTTTTAATCCCGCCCTTCGGCAAGTATATCAGCTAGCATTACAGATAAACAGAATGAAAATTTACGAAGTAGCTTTTGCTTTTTGGCTTCATTTATGAATATTGAGAAGTTCAAATTAACTGTCGCATTTTTATTTCGTCCAACAATCAATTTAACATGATAATACTTATAGGCCGGGCGTTATAATTACTGCATGTACGGTACAAACATCATTGCTCTACCAGACTAACAGTTGTTATGAAAACAACCACATAGAGCAGAAAGTTAGATTTTAATTAAAAAATAGTCCAAATATTAACAATTTTTTTTTCATTTTTATACTTTGGAATATATAATTCCACAAACAGCAGTTTCACATCACGTTAAAGTATTAAATAGTATTTCAATTATATTAATTTTACTTCACTCGATTATTTTATAATTTTAATAAAACTATACAAAACCATATTTAAGCATATTTTATAATAATCCTTTCCAATCTGTCGGTTACAGTGCATAGTCACGTTTTTTGCTATGAGATTTAATATATTTTGTATGCTCAAGTTATCTTAATAATTATTAAAAATAAATTTTTAAAAATCATATAGAGAAAAACGAATCAAGTCTTGATCATTATGACGTTATGATGTTTTAAATCAAAAATTCGAACTTTTAATTCCTTAAAATTTTTTTAAATATGTAAATATTAATTATATTGTAACATTAATTATTTGTGCGCATTAATTAATGATTACATTACAACATAAATTATTTATAAATATTAATGTTTACGCACAACTTTATATTATATTGCACCTACATTTTGAAAACGATCAATGCGTTCATGCATGTTTCTCTACACCAGTACCAACCAAAATGTTAGCAAAACAAACTGTAATTATAAACATAAAGAAATCATATTCATACGCAGTAGAGAAAGGTGTTTTAAAACCATAGGCAGTACACACTATGAAGCTCCTCTCTTTAAAAAACAAGAAAATAAATTTTCACATTTTAATGCACCAGCGGGTGACCGAGCTCCGCTCGGAGAAAACAGGTATCGAAGCTAACTCGAAGATTTAAATTTTCAATTGTGATTTATCAAAACAATACATGCCATAAGAAAATTTGTGAAACCATTGGTGAAAAGATAACCGGTTAAACCTCGGCTTTTCATCGTTCACCAGCGATGTCATGTCTTGATGTTCCATTGGAAATCCCCATCTGCACTGGTCTCTTCCATGTTTGCTGACCATGCACGGAGCGCTTGGGTTAATATCACCACACGGGTTATGAATCATCCATCTCGAGATCAGTTCCTTGAGTTCCGGATCATCTTCTGGAAACTTTATTAGTTCGCCATATTGGCTATAGATGGCAGCACGTTACCGCTTGAAACCTATTAGCCATTATGGCGAACTAATAAAGTTTGAAAATATCCTATCTGTAACTCCGAACTGCTCAACTGTAGCGCTTCAAAACCGGCGCCAATCGATCCCTCGTGGCCAAAAACCCCAGACCCCCAAGTTTACCAGAGTTTATTAATTCTGGGGCGATTTTCGAGATGGCAACCATTCCTCGTATTATAGTATAAGATTTGCAACTTAACGTGATGACGGTGACGTCATATCCGTATTTACACGGAAAGGGGATACAGTGGCTTCTGAGGGCAAAAACTGTGCGCACCTGAAGGCTAGCGACTTCTAGTTCAAATGAAGATGACATACACACACATTCGCTTGCACAATACCTTTTTACGTGTAGGATCCTTCACACATCTTACAGATAGAGCACAAGGGAAGAACAACCATGCTCGAGCCAGGACTCAAACCCTGGACGCCGAGGTCACGGGAAAGAAACGCTACCCCTAAGCCAGAACGCCGGCTTATCACCTTAACGTGATAATCATTTAAGAATTATTTTGTTTTATAGACTTTGTAATGATAATAAAGGATTTTTATTCTTTATTTTATTTTATTCTTTTTTTTGCCATGAATTAAAAATTTGTGTCAGTCACGTTTGTTTAATATATCACTGAAGCAGATGTTTGATGTTTATAAATACTACAACACAAATGAAACGCAATGAAAGTTATCGAAATCAGACCAATTATATTTGATTAAATTTTAATATTATGCTAATATTTTATAATTAATAGATTTTTTTTTTTACAAACTTTACTTAACAACTAAGAATTTTTTTTCTTTAGTTGATATACCTACTGTCCCTTCTCAGCCTAACAGCCTTAGGCAGCTGCCTATTCAGCCTGATCGGAAATCCGTCGCAGTTTACAAGCAATATAATACAGAGGGTGATTAAAATGATCAAACTCTGTCTATCCATTATTTTTTTTTAAATTTATATTAGCTAGAAAAATGGAGAAATAATGAATAATTTGTAATAATTATTTTAATTATAAAACTAATTAATAATAAAAAATTATTGTTATAATATTTAATGAAATAATTTAATAATAAACTTAATTTAGTAATAAAATTAAAATTAATTAATAATGCAATTTATTTAACAGTAAAATTATATTTGATAAGTTAATTGCAGCGCCGTGGTAGCCTAGTTAATAGAGCTCTGGACTCGCATCTCTTAGGTTGTTAGTTCGAACCCCATAGGCAGAAGACCTCCCCGCGTGTGGAGGTGACTAGTGCGCGTGTAAATCTGTCGTGGTCACAACGTCCTTCAAGTCGAGAGTAATACCACGGGACGTACTGGTTTAGCGGTGATCGTTCTTCGAATGAGCGAATGAAATGTATGAATGAAGCCCGTCCTGTAAAAAGGATTATGAAAAGTGAGTAGCAAAGTGGTATGCTTGGCCCTAAATGGTGCTACTGAAAAAAGAAAGAGACGCACACTCTAGCTGAAATCGCTAATAGATAAGTGTCAGCGGGTTTGCAAAGAGCCATAAGTCACAACAACGTAAATTAACTATCTTTTTAATAGAATATTTTAAAGTCATCAAAAAAATGTAGCAGGAAATATCACGTCCTTTACGTTCCGGAAACTGAGCGATGATATTAATGTTTAATATAGGGCTGGCTTATCAAATAGGTAGCAACAGAAAACAACTTCCCCTGAGACTTTCACGGATTTTTCGAAGCATCTTCAGAATATTTAATTTTGCTCTTTCCTTCTGCTTGGAAGGATCGTGTATTCGTTAGATTATCATATTTTATCGATGGCAAAATTATGCACGAAATTAAATTTAATGACTGTTCTTATGCAAGTATTTTAACTAATAAAATATGTTCGGCATTTTTAGATGGTGTCCAATACATCTTTAAAGAAAGGAGTGGAGTAAATTCTTTACGTTCTTCCGCATGGATGTTTGAATTTCAAACAAGCATTTTTTTCTAATAGAGTTTGGTTGAATCTCGGTTTCTCTGTATCCGGCCCAGATTAATACTGATTCTCCATCGTACTTAAAACAGATATTAGCAATTTAGATAAAATGGAGTAAAATTAGTATGTCAGAAGGCGAAGATTCTTGATTTATATTTGTATCTTTACATGAGATAAAAGTTTAAAGTGACTGAAGAGGAAATAAATGTGAACATAATTTTGGTAATTAAGAGGCTGAAATGAAGAGACTTCTGATATTTAACTTATACTTTTTTAATGGAAATCATGATTTGTACAGACCAAAAAGCGGAATATGAATATTTGCACCACAATAGAAGAGCAAAGTAGCAGAAATTTTTCCTTCAGTGTTTTTGCTACGAAATTTTGCCTGCGTGTTGGTTTAGGGATTGTGAATCTTCCCTGTGAATTTCCTAGTTCAGGATGGTTGTTCTCTACCTTGTATTCTATCAGTGAAGAGCGTGAAAAAGCCCCCTCCCGTAAAAAGGAAATGTGCTAGCGAGTGTGTGAGTTTCATATTCATATGAGTTAACGTCAGCCTTCTGCCTTCGGGTGTTCAAGAATCCGGATCCTCAGAAAACCATTACGCCCCGCTTTTCTCGATCTCTTACTCAGTTTGAATTGGAGTTCGATTCAAAGGGAATAAGAAAAATTCTGATAAGGATTTCATTGACACGCGTCGACACAGAAAAGGGAATCTTAGGAATCCCTGAATAAAATGTTTCGGTGTAAAGGCTTCGATCTTTTTCTTTGTGGCATGGGATTTACCGTATATAATATTGTAAATATCATCTTATGTTCGGAATGACGGTGAAACAGATTTTCTCTGAAAAAGTTTCGTTCAAAAGTCGATAGAAATTTGCAAGTTTAATGTTACTATTAACCATATATGGAATTTCATCCAACTTGTCTCGTTTTTTAGTTCTAGAGCTCACAGACAAATAAACAAAATTTCAAAAATGTTTTTTTTTAAATTTAGAGAGTTAGAAAACAGAGATTCTCAAAATATAGAGCTCGGATTTTTTTTGAATTTATGATGCTTTGTTTCTTATTTCATAAAAAAGAAAGTAAAAATATTTAGCCGGAATATCTTTCAAATAAATATATTTACCTTTTTTGATGTTTAAAATGTAAAAAATGCTACTGGTGAATGAGTCGATGTCGAATCTTCAAAGAAAATAAGTCAAGTCGACAATATTTTTATAACTAATTCAAAAATTGATTTGTTTCTGAATAAAAAAAAATAATCTTAATGGTTTTCCTATTTGGAATAAGAGCGGTTTCTATTTTAAGATTTTTAACTTGCAGCATTAAAAAATGATGTACGCTTTAGCATATTTTCGTTAACTGAACCAAATGTTTCATAATAAACACTAAATAAATCATTTACTGCAACTTTCAGTTTATCTGATTTAAATAAATCCTCTTTAAGCATAACAATAGATTAATGTCAAGAAGTAAGATCGCTGCATCGAACGTTTCTTTTAAAATGGTTCGTGGTTCTTTAATATAAAAAGACAATAAAATTACCGCTTTATATAAAAGGCATTGACTTAAAATTTCTATGTCGGAATAAAAAAGAATTATTAACTTTAGAGCTCCTACGAGAAAAAAAAAATGTTTTATTATTCAAAGATCAAAGAAGCATGCAAAACAATTTCAGATGAGCCAGCGAGTTTATCTTATCTCGATAATAAGCGAATAATGATAATAGCCGAGTGCTATTTTGTTAGTTAAAAGATGTATATCAATTATAAACTTGAATGAAGATAAACGTAATTCTATAGCAAGAAATGTTGCCAGGAGCTAAGAGATAAATTATGAAACAATGTATCGGCCTGGATATCGCAAGAAAAAAATCGGTAAACTATTCAATATATACACTTTAAATTGTTCCAAAACAGTAAACAGTAATATTTTCACTTTATATGCTTCTGCAACAAGATTTGTCGTTTTTACTTATGGCTCTTTACAAGCCCACTAACAGTTATATGTCAGTGATTTAAGCCGGGTGAGCATCTCTTGCTTATTCAGAGCCAATTAGGGTCAAGAGTACGATTTATCTACTTCATGCGTCACATTAGCTTTCACAATCTCTTTTCAAATTGGGCACATTCACACGCTTCCCAAATACAACACAGAAGAACAAACATACCCGAATCGGGACTCGAACCTGGGACATCCAAATGAGGAAGAAGACTCGCTACCCTTATGCTTTGCCACCGTCACTAGATTTCGTTCTAGTGTGATGTAAAAATCGGAAAACTATTTTTTTCGTATATCACAATATCCTACAATATGACTTCACTCCAACATCTAAAATAAGAGAAAATATGCAACACCTAATACCATTATAAAAGCTGTTAAAATCAACAATACTAATAACAACACAAATCTTATTAATTTCGAAAGAGAGAAAGTCAGGAAATGTAGTAAAAACGTTTTTAATAATAAACTAAATTATATTCAAAAAAATATTAAAAATGTGGAAAGAAATGCTCTAAGTATACTTTGAGAACCTGTTAACCCCTCCCCTTCTACTCAATTCAGAACAGCGATAGTTATAATCATAAAAGTGGTGTATGCGCATATTAAATGTTTATATATTATATGATGTAACTAAATGCAATGCCATCTACTGGGAAAATTAAAATTTAACGCTCTTATTTTGAAACAGATAAAGACATACAGGAACAAAATTGTAATCCATTATTGATTTAGTGCAAAAACACACTTACCAAAGAACACTTAAACACTTTTATAAATATACGTAGCAATTTGTACAATTATAGCTGTAATCATTTTTATATTTAGAAATGAGGAGGGATGCTCATCATTTAATTTGGTAACATGAATATAAAAACTTACTAAAGAAGACCTCACTTAATTCACAGAAAAAGTTTTCTCATTCTTTAACTATTTGATTAAATTCACGATTATGTACCTTTATGTGGGCTTCTATGCAATGTAAAGATTGAAATTATTTCAGCTAATTCGTAATTTTATGGTTTTTAACAGTTGGATATTCATAAATAATCACCACTTCATAGAATGCATCGTTTCATATTTCACAATGTTACGTTTTGAATGATTTCTAGAAAACTACCCATTTTCTTAAACTTCAAACTACTGCTTGCTGAACATCTTAAATCCTTAAAAACTAAAATAATACTCCAAGCATTTTAGAATTTCATTGGGCTGTTTATTATTTTCACTTCGCAGTAAAATGTACAAAACATTGCCAGATTCCAAATTATTATTTACAATTTATCATCAGCTATTATGCCCCCAAAAAATAATAATAATAAATGAACCAATATTAATGAAATGTGTTCATCATAGAAAAAATCGCTTGCTTTTACCTTCTAATAACATTTTAACAAATAAAAATAGTAGTAATTATAAAATGTCTGAAAAGGAATCGTCTGCTAAATGTCTATCAATAGATTTAAATTATCATATTTACAGTTACGCGTTGAATACTCTAAACTTAATAGAGCTAACGAATGTAGGTGCAACAATATATACATTTTTATTCATTTACTTATTTTGAATTTTAAATTAATGTGGAAATAATTTTTATGCAATAATATGCTTCGAAGTTATGTAGGAATAAGAACAATATTTCAAAAATGTTGCATAACTAATTAAGAATAGTTTGAAAGGAAATTTTAAACACCCTTTCAATGATTTAAGCAATGAAGAAGGCCAATGTTATCATTTTTATTGCATAAAAGGTTTTTGCGAAATTCTTCTACAGACTGCAGTTAAATGCATGCAGTTTGGGTATGAAATTGAGCCAATTCAAATTCATTAAATGGTAGACTAGTTATTATGAAATAAATAATTTTACAGAAAGTTGCCGAATTTGATTTCTTATGCAAAGTATAAAAAAATATTGAAATTGCAAAAAAAAAAAATCGAACTTGAGATTTTTACGAAAATCTGCGTTTTAGATCTCATTTAGTTAGAAAAACACCTTTTTATTATATCTATCTATCATTTATCTGTCTACTTGTGACTAAGAAATACGTTTTGAGTTCCTTCTGGTTAAATTCGGTGCACAATCATGGCACGAAATTTGTAAACTTCTATCAAATTCTGTGCAAACCTAAATCAGTGGAACCTTGTCTGCCCGGTTATTCAAATATAACTACAAAACGAAGAAATCTGGAGATAAAATTTCGCACGTAGATTCAACATCCATAGTTCAGACACCTATAGAATTGAAATAAATCAAACACAGAGTTGAGCGTCTGTCGGTCTGTACTTCCACAAGCCTGTAAGCCGCGTCCTGGCATAAGAGAAACATGTCTTCCTCCTGGGCTTCCTAGGTGTCTGTTCGGGAATGGTTGTTCTTCTTCTATTCTATCTGTGAGATGTGTGAACGTGCCCCCTCCCCTTAAGAAGGGGTTGTGCAAGCGAATGAGTGTGTGAGTGGAAAAGTCGTACTCTTGACCCTGGTTGGGGCTACTAAAACAACAGACGCGCACTATTAACTGAAATCGGTGCCTTCGTAACAACGGGCTTGTCCAATAGCAAGTGCCATAAGAAACAACAAACAATAACAGAAGCATGTTAACACAATAACTCATAAAATGACAATTATATATTTGGATTGCGATTTTGTGACTGCAATTGTAATTTTGTGTCAAATTTGTGATCCAATCGGTTGGGAAAACGCGTCTAAAACACAAATTCGATGCTCTGATACTATTAACCATTTACCAGAAATTAATCGCCAAGAACCACACGATGGATTCGGCAAAAATACTAAATTCACGCCAATGGTTATTATTTCCTGATTATTGTACAACAATACTTTTCAATATTTTTTCTAAGATAACACCTTTATTCGAGAATATGCTATAAAGTTTTGTGGTGCATACTTCACAAAACCTTATAGCATAATAACTACTTCCGTGGAATTGCCTTTGGTATTTTGTCCTACTTTGAGCATTTGGCAGCATCCTTATAAAATTACACAAATTTCTTAAACACAATTTTGATTCTTAGATTTTTATTACCACCATAACTTGGTTTAATTACACGAATAGGTTTACACCAGAAAAATAGGTTTACACCAGAACGAATAGATTTACACGATAGATTCAGTAAAAATGCTATTTTCTTGCCAAATATTAATATTTCGTCATTTCTCAAGTCACTGCTATGGAAAACATTCTCTGTCTTACCCAGGGTCCATAACTTTTTCAGAGGGGGGGTAAAAGAAAGCGCATTTTATTAGAGAATCTGTGATAAAGCTTTCGGATTATCATTCTTTTAGGTTTTGCAAGCTTTTGAGAATGTTGCTGCATACTCTGTCTTTGCACTATCCAAAGAATTGTTCACGAATCGCCACTGACCTTGTAGCATCGAATCTTTCCGAATCCGCACGTGTCTGACTCAGATTCCGGCTAAGGGCGGTTCCATCGGATCGAGCCCCGGAGCGCTGCATCATCTTCCTACGGACTGCCTAATGATTCTTAAATTATTGGCGTTCCGGCCCCGGGTGGAATCAGGCACTCACCCCGTTGTTGCAGCCGGGACCAAACGATTCATTTTGCACTCTGATTGTTGCTTTAATAAGTCGTTTGGTGGCCAACGAAAAAAACCTACGCTGTTCGGAAGACTCAGGTCCATTCCTTGTACCATAAAAATGTAAACGTTTCCTTTCCAGGAAATAGAAATGACATTCATCACATTTTTTCTTCTTTTTTTTCGTATTACTCTAATTAAGTTTGCTCGCTTAAGGTATCCGACTACGTCCGAAGAAAAAAAAATTGAACAATTGGATTTCTTAGAAACTATTTATGATTTTTAGATACATTGTCAATAATAAACACTATAAATACAAAAACAATTATTTGAAAATATAATATATTTTGAGAAATAGGAAAATTGGTACTAAATTTTATTGAATAAACTGTTGATTCTCTATTCAAAATTGTAATGCAGCAATCCTATTTTTCTTTGCACACAAGTTATAGAATTCAATAATGAATGAAATGAACCAAAAGTTAAGAAACATTTTGAGATGCAAAGAAATTATGGATAAAAATATGCGCATATATGCATTTTTACTATAAATTTACAATTTAATTTTTCTAAAAACACCTATAAATGAAAAA
>JAPMOQ010061697.1:1800122-1825057 GCA_026543055.1 Argiope trifasciata | reverse complement strand
ATCTTTGCTATTTTTAACTATAAAAGAGAAGAGGGGGGGGGCATTTAATTAGATAATTAAAAAGTAGGAGTGATCTATATGTGAGTCACGTGGTAATCAACTTATTCGAATAATATTGGTTTGAACTATTGCTTTTACAACTTGCCAAAAACTCTTCAATAATGAAAAAAATCTTAGTAAAATTACTGGAGTTGTAACACTAGCTAACTTCTTGACCTTCGAATTTATTTAACTTCCTAATTAGTAGATACTTCCTATTATTATTTTAATTAATTCCTGTAATAATGTAAGAGCATTTGAGATATTGATGAGATTTTTACATGTTAATTTAGTTAAAACTTTTACTTAATTTCAGATTTAAAACTGAAATTATATATATATATATATATATATATATATATATATATATATATATCTTCCATGCCTATATAGCTGTCAGACGTAATAACATTTCATATTGAAGCTGATGGTGTGACAGAGAACATGGCAATTAACTCTACAACGGAAACGTTCCTATAATTCCGATTCATTGCAAGCGTGGCGTCAAGTTGACTCTAGCACTAGGATTAGTTTATTTTTTTTAAATATCAATCCATTTCTTATTTAGAAAACACATTAATAGTTATGCAATGATTGTACTTATAAATAGATCATATTATTATAATTCATAATAATTATATTATTATAATTCATTACAACTGAGTAATAATTAATTCTAATTATGGCCATAAGTAATTAGAAACTTAATAAATGCACTTTTTATTTATGAAGTTAAATGTAGCATCGTATTTTGATATATAAATCAAATTCTAATTATAGTTAACCCGTTGCAAGCAAATTACAATGTGAGAAGTACCCTCCTGAACAACTTTTCAAACTGGCATTGACATTTGATTTATTTATCCGTTTCAGGACGGATTCAGGCACTTCGAGGAGCCAGGGAATGCCCTTCGTTTAATAACAGATCTCTTCAGGATCAGAATGTTAATGATTTTTAATAAACTGATTAATTATTTTTTTGGAAACTTTGTGAATGTGATATTTATCTTTGTATAAATATTTTTATTAATAATAAAGATAAATGTGTGTATGTGGTGGTATTCTACATGCCAGAGTTCTTTTACCTTTAATTAACAGATTTGCCCTATATATTTCGGTGGTAGACTATATAAACATTGGAACAATTTTATTCATATTTTAATTAATTGCAAGTACTATATAAAAAATTTAAAATTCAATTCCTGCTTAGGTCAACAAAGAAAAACTTTATTTTGGTTTCTTTTCATTAAATAATTGTCAAAAAACTTATCAAGTATCAAAAAAAGATTGATTTTTGCAAGCATAGAACTCGCATTCTTCACTTTCAGCGAAAAATACTG
Source organism: Argiope trifasciata (assembly GCA_026543055.1). Taxonomy (NCBI): domain Eukaryota; kingdom Metazoa; phylum Arthropoda; class Arachnida; order Araneae; family Araneidae; genus Argiope; species Argiope trifasciata. The sequence goes on along the minus strand of JAPMOQ010061697.1, from coordinate 1,823,678 downwards.
AAATCTTTGCATTTTACTGACTGACTGTTGTTAGTTTCAGAACTCCCTGAATTCGTAAAACACATTTTTGGAAAAAGTCCGCCTGCTTGTCGATTTGTCTGAGATTAAGATTACGCAAAACTCTTTATAGAAGAATTAGAATAAAAGAATTAGAATAAATATTAGAATAAACATAGAAGAATTAGATTTGAAATAAAATTTAACACAAATTTGGTGATCTTAAGGTAAAATTTGTAGCTTTCTGACAAATGTGGGGAAAAAGTCATTGAAAGAAATTCTGTCCATCCGACCGTTCGAATATATGTTAACACGATCGTACAAAATGAAAAGAACTAGATATATAAAATTCGGAATAGAGATTTAACATCTGTAGTGTTGAGCCAAATTGAACAAGGGGGTGACTGTCTGTCTGTACTTTTAAAAACATGTAAACGCAATAACTCAATGATGCAATGGCTTAAACATAACCAATTTAGTATAAGACTGTGTGACTTTTGTGAAATTTAGTTCTGTATCAAATTTTGATTTCAGTGGGTTGGAAAAATATCTTAAACAAAATTCAATTTTCGAATACTATTAACCGACAAGAATCACTCTGTTTCCGATAGTTTCTGTAAAAATATCGAATTAGCGCCAAAGGTAAATATTTCGTTACTATCGTACTTTAATGCCATGCAAGGCTTTCTCTAGGATGACATCTTTATTAGAGTTTGTTTAGTTTAGATTAGTTTTGCTATATTAACGTCTAGTTGTAAAGCAACACTAGGGCTATTTTTGGACGGACTTCGTCATTTTGAACAGCGGTCAGATGACGAGGATGACACCTGAGCTGGCACCCCTCTCTCCACACCAGCGAGTGGGCGTTTGTCCCTGACGGATTTAATGTGCAACCGACTCCCTTACACGATGGTTTTTAAACAGAATTAACGACGATTAATCCTGTTTAAACACAACGGTTTTTTACAGGATCTAATTCCGTGGAATCGAGTCTCGAACCTGAAACCCTACTGCTCAAGAGCCGAGACTTACCATCAAACAACAGCAGCCATCTTTATTAGAGAGTATGAGAGAGAGTTTTGGAGGCATTACTCCCCCTGTTTCACTTTTGTTTTAGTGCCATATTTTTAAAGTATTTTAGTACCACTATAAAATTTTCTTACGTTAAATAATAAATGAATACAATAATCATATGAAAAAATCAACTATGATTTTAAGAATTTCTGATTCATGTTAAAAACTATATCTAAGTTTTTGTATTTGTCGTACAAAACTGAACGATAATAATTTGTCAAATAAAACACTAGAAAAGTTCCTCAATTATCCGCCGATTATTAGGACCAGTAGTTTGCCAGATCAATGTAATCTATGATTTATAAAACGAAATTAGATCGAAATTTAACTCGATATATGAAGATAAACGTTTATTTCTGAGCGTTTTATACAAAACTACATAATATTTTGATAAAATTTAATACAAGCGGTTTTCAGCACAGAGAGTTCAGAATTAATTAAAATATATCTAATTAAAATTTTAGGCAAGTCGGGGAAGTTGTTTTTCAAATACATCTTCAGAAAATATTATCCTACAAAAATAAATTCTTCATTGTTAAAAAATTAATTTCAATTTTAATGATGCTTATTTCATTTTTACATCATTTAATCTTTAATATTAATATTTTTTTTTTTTACTTTCTCTTACACAAAGCATGCAGAGAGAATGGTAATGATCGAAAAATTCGAATTCGAGATTTTGACGAGATTTTTCATCGAGTTCGTAGAACACACTTCTGGAAAATGTCTGTCTGTGACAATGATAACTCAGAAACACTTTGAGCTACATGGTTGAAATTTGGCATACAGGATTAAAACCAAATTTGTAGATTTCTCTAAAATTTTGAGCAAAACCGTTCTGAGGAAGTCTGTCTGTCCGGTCAATGTATGTCTGTATAGCCAATCAGCTTATTCTGGTCAAATAAGCTGAGGCGGCAAGCACTAAATATAAAAAACATTACAGAATATAATTCTAAATCAATAGCCAATAGTCAAGGTTCAATGATACTTGGAATGATTACTTGATTTCACTTTAATGTTCTCCGTTGCCTTTCTAAAATTACGCCTAAGTGTAATGGAATTAATTAATATGGATGTATTATAAAAGAGACCATTATTGCAATAATTAAAATAGAAGAACATTATTTTTTCTGTAGTGGTTTCCAATATATTGCGACTGAAATTGTAATGCATGAAATACAAATGTAATATCACCACGCCCCTCAAATTACCCTTTGAGTCTTTTCGAAAGGTCTAATGGCGTAAAATGAGGGGAAAAAAGTAACCAGGGGGACATCACTCCCGTACATAAACATGTTCTGGAATTATAAAGATACAAAGAAAATTGTCACAAACTACACGAAAACTTTAAAGACGGGAAATAAGCAGGATTAATTCTGCAATTAACCACTTCACTGTCGTGGTCTTCATCATATAAGCACAGAATATTCGTTTCTGAAACTAATAGGATAAGATTAAATCAATCAAATAGGCTATGTTGCAGTATAAAAATTACGGATAAACCACAAATACCTCAAAATTCTTATTGGATTCTAAATTAAATCAGTAGGGCAGCCTATTTCCAAAACGAAAGGTGTCATCCAATTAGATGCCAGCGAAAATAAACCAATTAAATGGTTAAATCCTTGAATTAATCATTTATTTTGACCTCTAATTAGATTATACAACCAATTTGGGTTGAATTATTTTCATTTTAAAGGACGCTTGAGATTAATGCCCAAATAATTCCTGTCTTTTAAATTGATTGCTATATTGATTTAATTACAGATTTAAAAATTAAGTATGTTATAATTCGATGCCCCAGTCTGACATTTCATTATCTAAGAAGAGGTTAAAAATGTTTTATTTGAATTTTGTTTTCCAATCTCTCGTTTGTGCCGCTAGCAATTACTGCAATTAATAAATTGAATTATTGCCTAATTATCTTTTTCGCAATAAAAAAAATAATAGCGAACTCTTTGACTGAATATCGACATTTCCGCGTTTGTGAGAGAATATTCAATTTATTTTTCCGAATAGCAGTAAAAAAGCCTGTGTTCTTTCTATAGAAGGAATCTGTAGATTAATGATACTCAACTTTATTTATTTATTTATTATTATTATTATTTCGTCGCGGCGCACTTTTAACGATTTCAAAATTTGGTGGAAAGAAAAAAATTAGTTTAAAAGTTGTATACTTTCCTATTATACACGGTGCAAAATAGTTTAGGATAATAATTTGGAAAACAAAATAAAATAATATATGTACTACAGAAACAACAGTACGTTTATTAAGGAGATTTATTACAAGGTAATAAGGAGAATACTTTTGATAAGAAATTTGAGCTTGGTGTTTTTTGATAATTTCATTAATATTTGGTAGTAAAAATAACAATTCTACTCTCATATCATCAGCTGCATTTAATAGTTTCGATATTTTTTTCGTTTTTATGTAGTTAATTCTGAAAATCTGAATTCTTGCAAATAAGATGTAGAAAACGGTAATAATATTTTTAAAGGTGTTTTTTTTTTGGATATTATCGAATAATCGCCATAAATAATGAGATAACATTTCTAAAATTTAGAACACATTTTAAGAATTTGGCGGCCCCCAAAACTGCCACAGCTCAGTGGTTGAGAATCACTACTGTAGATAAACATATAATAGCTAATTGAACATCTGTTTGTTTAAACTTAATCTTCCATATCCTTTGAAGGACTGAAATGAGCACAATTAATATACATATGAACAACAATTCTTGAGTGTGTGTGTGTGTGTGTAAAAAATTAACGCATGTGGAACAAAAATTGCATTTATTCCCTATCGCCGAATGGCAATAATTAAATGAAGTAAACCACCATGTGAATTTCAGACTGCTTTATTAAATGTGTTTTGTAGATGCCTTACATTCAAACGAATTGCTTAGCTAATTAATAGAGCAGCAAAATATAAGAAATGCTCGAAAGAAGGCGCGTAATGTCATAAAAAATCTCCAATCAGTCAAAGAAAAGATGTAAAAGATCAAGCTCGAAAATAGACTTATCTATGACGGCTGGCGATTAATCTAACTTGCTTGTAGAAATTGACAACCGTGCCTTCCAAAATTAATATATCACAAAAATGGTTTTAGTATTATCCTATTAAAAGGTTTTTCTCAAGGATATCAATTCCATTTCCATATATTTTTTCTTTATTTTTAATAATTAAAAAACATTTTAATGTTAGGATGCAATTCGCAATCATTTATGAAAACCTTCATACGAAAGATTTTGCTAATTATTTATTCCGAAATAGGATATTCGCTTCCAGTTTTATTTCTTAAATTATACACTTTTTAATTTGCACAAAGCAATAATTTATCGTATGCAATAAAATTTGTATTTTTAAATCGCATAAATTAAACAAAGTGAAATTTTTTTAGGAAAAATATATTCCATATTAATCATATAACAGCCCCAAAAGTCAATAATCCGGGCGAACAAACTGGTCGCCAAAGGCGGCTTGTTCTGTCATAAGACACGACTCGCGTCACGCTTCCCACGTTACTACATACCATCCCGATGAACGATGAATTTCCTTCGGTATTTCACCCTTCCCTGCCGAAAAAATCTCCAAATATGATCACCGTGAGTCCTGGCAGGAACCAGAAACGGACAGACGATCTTCTGCAGCGAAGGGCCAAGGCATGGCCCGGGGGAACGTCTAGGCTAACGTGGGCAAGGTGGGGATGGTGAGATGCGGCCCTCCCCCCCTTCCCGTGCTTGTACCCTATCATTACAGGCCATTATTGAACCTAAGGTAGAATTTCTCTGGACACCAATTTGTCACCGAGTGTCAGCGGTGGCGACCCAGCCTTCGAGTCTCTTAAACGTATTAATTGTGACGACAATAATTTTATCAGCTCTCCTCATCGGGGTGTTTTTAATGAATTTTTAAAAATCCGTCACATCTGTGTTTGCCTTTTTATTCATTCGTTTGTTTTGATGAGAGTATGGATGGCAACCGTTGCTTCCTTCCTGTAAGAGACGAATTCACATTTAACAAGTAATATACCGATCTTTTTTAATTCAATTCCTTCTTATGCCAATAAAGAAAATTTTTATTTTAGCTACTTTTTATCGAATAATTATCAAAAAAAAAAATATTTAGGTATCAAAAGATGATTGATTTTCGCAAGAATGGAACTCGCATTTTTCATCTTCACGTGAAGAATACCGAAATCTTCGCATTTTACCGATTCAGCATTACTGCCTGCCGATTTCAGTTTTCATTGCAAACTGCCTAAACTCTATTCAAAGAATTGAAAATGAATTAAATTTAATGAATGAATTAATATTTTAAAGAAAAAAAACGTATTAACATCGGATATCATCCGCTACAAGTTAAAAAAATGTAATTCAACTCGAGTGGATAAATAAAAAGTATTTTACTAACGATTGAAAATTTGAGTAAGATATACAAACAAACAAATATAGGGAGAGTGTGAACTCATAGTAGGAACTGAAAAGGTAAATCTGACAAAAACGAATTAAAGGCGAGGTAATAATAATAATAATAACTGATATACAATATTGCAATTAGATTTTAATAGGGTTTCGAACCGAAATAAAAGATAGAATTCAGATAAATTAAACTATGTTATGCAATTTGGAATAAAAACACAAAACTCATTCTAAGGTAGAGTTCTTTTGACAAACAGTACAATAAAAAAAAGAAAAAAAAAAGATTTGGATCTGCAATTCGAAACATCGTGGCATGGATATGTTTCCGCTTTGATTCGCTAATCGATAATATTTAAAAACAGTACAATAAAGAAAAAATTAATTCAATACCTACTTAGATCAACAAAGAAAAATTTTCATTTCAGTTACTTTTTATTAAATAATTACCTAAAAAATTACTAAGTATAGAAAAATTATTGTTTTTCGAAAGAATTGAACTAGCAATTTTCACCTTCAAGTGAAAAATACTGAAATTCTTGCATTTTACCAAGGAACCTACTGCCTGTGGATTTCAATTTTCATTGCAAACTGCTAAAACTCTATTTAAAGTATTGAAAATGAATTAAATTTAATGAATGAATAAATGTTTGAAAGAAAAAACTGCATTAACATAAGGTGCCATCCATTATGAGTTTAAAAAAATGTATTTTAACTCTAGTGAATTAATAGAAAGACTGAAAATTTGAACAAGATATATAAATAAATAAATATAAGGAGAGTGTGAACTAATAGTTGGAAATGGAAAAGAAAAGCAGACAAAAATGAATTAAGATGAGGTAACAATAATAGCTGTTATACAAGATTATGATTGTAATTTTCCTGAGATTTCGAACCGAAACAGATAAATTAAACTCTATTTTGCAATTTGGAAGTAAACACAAAAGGAACTTTAAGGTAGAATCCCTTTCAGAACTAGAGTAAAAAAGGAAAAAAGTTACTAGATCTGGATCTGTGATTCGTAGCATTGTGGCGTGAAAATGTTTCCGCTTTGATTAGCCCATCGGTATTATCTAAGAAAATTCTAAATTATACAGTTATGATAATGATAATGCGCAAAAAAAAGGGTAACGTAAAAATGATCTGTATAATATTTATGGTAATGACTGAATATGAAAATTTAAGTAGACCAATAAATGTAATTGTTCCAAGCTGTACTAAAAGTAGTCATTTTTTATTTTTTGGATTTTAAAGTGGTGCAAAAATAGCTTTCGTGTAATATTATGCTCCAAAGTTATGGTGGAAAAAATGATTTTAGTCTTAATTTATAATTAAACTTTCGAACTCAGAAAAGTAATTCGACACGTAATTACTCACTTAATACAAGGATGTATATATATATGTGTGTGTGTGTGTGTGTGTGTGTGTGTGTGTGTGTGTGTGTGTGTGTGTGTGTGTGTGTGATGATATTCTAACATCTAATTTAAATCCAAATTAATTTCCAAAGTTTTTCTGAATTTAGCCCATAATATTTCATTCTAAAAATATTCTCTTATTTCCTGATCCGATTCCACGTTATCTACTAAATTAATTCAAGAGAAGCTTTGTAAAAATGTTTAATCAGCGAGAAAATTAGAAAATAAAATAATTAAACATCATAATAATGTATCGTTTTTAAGGATGCCTGAGAGGAGACATCAGAGTTCAAAGGGTCAAAAATACATTGAAATATCTTAAAATGCTGCGCAAATAATTAATTTGCTCAATGAATTAAGATATAGGGTAATAAACTTCAAATTTTATTTACATTTTATTAGCTGCATTGAAGTAAAGGTTAGAGAGCCAAAGTCTGTAATTCGTATTATTTTATATCCAGTGCTAATTAATAATATTTTCACTTCGTTTGCAGGTTATTATTAATGTTTTCTTTCAGTATTATTTTTTATTTAGTATTTGGTTTTTATTTTTACGGTTAGCGAGTAACTATTTATTTGAGAATACTAGAAAAATACTAGAAAAGAAAATATGTATTTACATTTAAAATCCGCTACAAATAATATAATTTCTATTTCACTCTGTCGATGTATATATATTTTCTGCTACAACTTTCATTAATAAATTTGTGATAGTCATACCCCATATATTATTAACAATATAACAGCCTGTATAAAGGGCATATAGATTATATGTACATATATATTGTCATAAAATCATTTTTGCAAAATAGAGAATCTTATTTTAAAGGTTTTTCTTCACACCTAGTTATTAATAAATCCTTTTTATCTCAATGAAAATCAGGAAACATCTGATTAAATTCAATGCCGTCTTGCAGTGGAATCAAATCCAGTGGCTTCTCACTCACAGAATAATATTCCTGTATTCTATAAAGTTTGAGAAAACATGGATTGCCTCTTTTCATATTTCACTTGCACTTAAAAATGACTTTCTCTCCGTTGATCTGCAACCCATTTGTATAATATGAAAATATGAAAAAAGGGCCATATCACTGAAAATGTTTTATTTTATACTAGCCGCCTTTGGCGACCAGCTGGTTCGCCATGAGTAATGCGTTCTAAAATTTTCAATTAAATCAATATTCATTAGCAAAAATTTAAGAAATAGTTAAAGTTAAAAGATTCAGTTATTAGTAGTTAAAGAGTCGGTAACTTTAATCGGAGAAACTTTTTGAGTTTAATGCTCTAATAATTTATCGATTATGCTTCCAAAATATTAAAAATGTTTTTTTCGGTGATATTGCCAAAATGTTAAATATGTTTTTTAAAGAAAGCGAGAAAGGGAAAAAAGTATTGAATTAATGATACAGATATTGCAAACGATAATAGAAATATGCCAATAAGTCGGGATTTCAATGCATATCCTGTCTAAATTCAATCATGTTTACTGTAAATAAAGATAATTTATGGAATTAATGATATAGATTTTGCAAACAGTCATAGAAACCTTTGCTTTGCATTTATTTTTTAAGAAAATATCACATTTTATGTTTCATTTTATCCGGTCACGTGCTAAAAGTTGCATTTCTTTAGATTTGATTTGCGATGATAGTTGTTTTTTTATTTAAACTTCCGTCATTGTTTTCTTTTATTTTATCCATTCACGTGCTCAAAAAAACATGGTCAAAATATTTCAAAATTTGTTAAAAATAGAGGCTTAAGTTATACATTAAAACACTGATACCATAAGAAAGCTAAATTTTTTATCTTTAAATTTATGTAAAAATCATGTTTGTGCGATCATATTTTCGGAAGTTATAGCAGAAAATCGTCTAAATTTCGCTTAAATTTTAATTAATTCAAATTCTATTTAAAAATTCGAAAAAAGGGCTCCAAGGTTCACATTCCCGACCTCCAAGATATACATGTACCAAATTTGGTAGCTGTAGGTCCAACGGTCTGATCTGTAGAGCGCCAACACACACACATTGAGCTTTATTATAAGTACAGATTCAGGTGTAAAATTGTAGGAAAGTAGAAAAAAATCCTTTTTGAGCATTACTTGTAAGTCACTTTGTTCAGTGTGGTAATATTTGAAATGTGGGATGCATATAGGTATATAGTATATAATATGAATATAGTATGTATTATATTATATTTATAGCATATAATACGATGCAGCGTATATATACGCTCCAGTGATAGTGACCAGGAAAATTGAGCGTATATACACGCTAATGATGCAAATAGGTCAAAAGCCTTTTACCTCCATAAATAAGTTAGTTTTCCCGTGTTGTTGAAGTCAAAAAGCATTGGTTAAGATTCCTGGCATCTGCTTGTAGTTGACAAAGTATTTTACGAATAAGCTTTTATTTATTAGATTAATATTCTGTTTTCCTATTTAGAGTTAATTTGACTATATTTACCTGTCAAGAGGATAACACATAGAAAAGCATTTAATGAGAAATGAGCAGCGTAAATTTAAACAGTAGTCACATGAGAAGAAGGCACCAAAGTGAACTCGCATTCCTCCAGATTTCTGCTCCACAACAAAGAGAAGATATTTGTAGCCGACAAATTTACCATACACCAGATTTGTCCGAGTGACAATCTATCTGTGGAGTTGAATTGCGAATCTTGAACCTGATTTTACCAAAAGATTTGACTTATATTTAGAAATTTTGAATATGAGTCAGATAAAGAAAACTTACCAGTCACTCCTCTGTCCACACCACTGCATCGAGAAAATATATATTATTTAACAAGTACCAAATTTTTTTTTCCAATACCATAGCAAAAACATCAGATGAACTAAGGAAAGCAGAAACTGGAAGTGAGAAACGAGCAGTTTTGTACGTATACAAGCGGTTTCTAAAACAAAATTCTGATCATTGTGTACATTAATTTTTTTATGTTACGCAATTCGTTCTTTTTATTGACTTCTGATATTCGCTTTTTTTAAACTTTTTATTTAACAAAGATTGATAAAATTATAGATCGAGAACTGAACGCTAAATGGAAACGAAGCTAATGATAAGTATTGTAGTTATTTTATTAACCGTCTTAGGTGATCATACATTCTGTCAAAAAAGTCCTATTTGCCTTTGAATCATACTTGAAAAGCTTTATCAAATTATTATCTAAAATATAAAATAAATTTTTTTCTTTCAAACTATACACCGAATTTTAAAATATTTCTTGGTTCATTTTGTTTTTATTTTAATATAATAACTAGTTTTATAAATAGATTTGCAGTTATTCGTGGCAAGTGTCCGAATTTATTTTTGAATGACTATATATTTATCTGCAATAAACTAGTAATATAGCATGCATTTGTTTAAAATTTCCCTTTGCTATTTGTCACTTAAAATTGGGAAATCTGAATTTAAGGAAGTAATTTGTTTAATACTATAAATCTCTAAACGTACGAAATAAGAAATGTATACAGTACGAATTAAAAGCGGAAGTCAAATTTCCGGTTTGAAATTTAAATTCTTAAGAAAATAATCTTTACTTGACAATTGGACAAATGAATGGTTTGTAGAACGATAAATTAATTTTAATTTTATTATAAAAATAAAACGTTATATACGGATTGTACACCAAGCTTAATTTTTTTTAAAAATATAGTTGAAATTTAAGATAAAATTACGCAGAAATGAAAATGGTATAATAAAAATTGCAACTTTTTTTAAGTTCAAAAACAATACAAAATCCCTCCACAAGCAATATGTGTGTCTCATTGTACAAATATAAATGAACATAACATCTACAAAACACAAAGATCTAAAAATAGATAAATATGTTATATAGTGAGACCACTGCATAGCATCTCTAACTACGAAATGTGAAACTTGGAATTTAAAGGGGGAAAACAATCAGATTTGAAAAATTAAGTTAATAAAAAAGTTATTCTTCATTGTCTAATTAACAGGAAATGACACTAAACGGGAATAAATAGCTGAAATGGATGCAAAAATTATGAATCCATCTTTTTTTCTTTTGATAATGTTTCTTCACAGAAATGCTCGTAATTTTCGCTTTCGTTTAAGGTCATATTTGAACATTGGGTGTCATTTCTTGCTAAATCAATGGTCCTGAAAATATTTCTTATTTACTTTTTTTTCATATTTGTAATAGTTTCGAAGTAAGAATCCTACATTCGCTTTTAGAATAGTTCGAATCGCCACATTGTTCAATGCAAACTCGCTTTTCTAAGAGTAGAATCATTTTTCTAACTGCAGCTACATCCCTTTCCCTAATTAACCCCTTAACTGTTTTATTTTCATTACTGTCTAATAAGATGACCCTTTCTATTTTGGGAATATTTTCTTATTTGACTTTAAATAAAAATCCATTGCATGCTTGACTAATCCGTGAATTCGAAGTATAAAGTTTTTTATATTAAATTTAATTATTGTTGCTTTTCTAGATACAGCAATAATTTATGTGATAGTGAAGATTCTTCCTTGGTTAAATAACCTGAAAACACAGGTTGTATTTTCTGGGGTTTATTAAACAATATAACAACAAAAGGCACACGGATACTCCATAATATAAAGGGTTTAGAAAAACTGCATTGTGGTTTAATTCGGAAGAGAGAGAGCCAAGATCACACTCTCCGAGGGTCAAGTTCGCTTCCCCTGAAAAAATATATATAAAGCAGCAACAATGAGACCACGTGATGTTTATATGATTGGCAGCTAGCTCAGCCCAGGAAGATCACGCGGTTCACTGAAATTCTTAACAAAATAATTTTTAATTGAATTATAATCGTTATGAAGGGTTTATTTTTTGCTTACAACTATCAATATTCGATAGACCGATGCACGTATGATACTAGGGAAAAAAACTAAGAGGTTAATGACTAAATAACTAATATTTTTCTCCTGTCTGCATATAAATAAATATAATCAAGCAATGTAAGTTTTTTAAATAAAGAATGATTTATCAAATTCTCTTGAAACCTCTATAGCAACGTCATGATCAGTAATTAAAACTTTGACTAGCGAATAAGTCTTTAAACACATTACAACATTTAACACATTTGAAGAGGGAGATAGCAACAGATTTCTTCCTAGGTACACAAGGCACCTAGGAACTCTAGGTTGATAGAAGGCCCGAGTAAATCGATTGCAAAATACAAATTTTTTTAGCTATAAAATACTAATATTTCGCTTAATACAGAGATGGTGAACCATTGGCATGTCGCGGATCAAAACGATTTGCATTTTAGCTCAAAATAACAAAGCTCACAATGAAATATTGCGAAAAAGAGCGAGTGATAGTTCTCGGTGCGCATATTCTCAATCCCTACCATCCCTACCATTTAACATCTCTTGATAATGTAATTGTGTTAGTTACAAAAAAAGTCAACCTCATGTCGGCGCAGGCTTTAAATAAGCGAAATTTTGATGCCTGATGGATGAAATGAATTTGGTAAATAAAGGCTTAATGTTATAACAGCGTTCACTGGTTGAGCCGCGGGAATAGACTTGAAAGATTTGTGGACTGCTTGAAGAAATCAGACAATTTCAGCAAAATGAGGGGCAAGTACACATAGTTGTTCAATGTTATGTGGCTTTCAAAACAGACTTTTAGAGATATGCCAACATTTCAAAGAATAGAACGTAAAGTTTCAAGGCACAAATAAAACAACTATAATCATGATGGATCTCTTTCGCACTTTTGACGCTAAACTTTACATTTTTAGAAACGATATTATTTTAAGAAACTACAAGTACATCCCAGATTTGGGGAAAAAAATCAAAAATTTAGATTTACAAGATAAACCAGATGACGAAAAATTTATTGAAGAATTTATTTTTGTTATGATTCTTCAATGAAGGAGTTTTCATCGAAATTTTCACATTTCAAAGAATTATCGGAAACGCTCAAGTTTATTACGCACCCTGATGTGACTTGAACGAACTTGTAAAATGAACTTGTTCTAATTTCAATTGATTGGAAATTACGTAATTTGAAATACAACTGATTAAATTCCAGTCTAGTTAGCTCAATATGGATTCAAAAATTCATTAAAACAAGGAATTGATTGAAACAGAAAGATTAGTAAGCAATATTTGTAAAAATTCCAGTGACGAACTTTTGGAAGAAGGAAATTTGATTCCAGACACATTTAACTGTTTGAAGAAGCTGACTCATGATATTTTAATCATACTTTCATCTATCATTGCGAATCCTTATTTTCATAGATGAATAACCTGACTCTCTTAGAAACCGTTTGGAAGATTACACGATTTAGCTTGCATTCTTTCAAAAGTAACATCTTGCAATCCTAATATAAGCTATCCGTCGTCTATTTCTGCAACAACAGAAATCACACTAATGTGACTTTAATTTGAATTGCACGTGTAACTAAAACATCTACTTCTATGCAGTGCAAAATGTATTTTTTCGTAATAAATAGAGTTTTGAGTTATTAGTATTAAGTTTTATTATTTCCCCAATAATTAAAAATAAAAATTATTTGATGGCACGTCTGTACCTCAACAAATATTTCTTTAGGAAAAGTGGCACACGATACCATAAAAGTTCACCATCCCTGGTCAAGTATGACTGGACATATTCCTTGATCAATTCGTTACGTTCACTTATTTAATTGAATTTTTATAAAACCTTGCATATGATTGTGTAGAAACGTGGATTCCAGGTAGTCTCGAGTTTTATCAAAAAAATAAATAATAAAAACATTTATTCGTATAGTTAATAAAATAAAAAAAATTCTAAATTAATAATTCCACACATGGGCTTTCTCTTTTCATTACAAACTGCTAAAACTCTATTTAAAGTATTAAAAATTAATTAAATTTAATTAATATTTGAAAAAACTGTTTTAACAACGAGTGTCAACCACTACAAGTTAAAACATATATATTTTAACTCGAATGAATGAATAAAAAGTATTTTATTAACGAGTGAAAATTTCAACAAGATATATAAATAAATAAATATCTATTTATATATACATAGGGTGAATGTAAACTAATAATAAGAATTGAAAAAAAGGTGCCACAAATATTTTCACTACTTAAGACCATAATATTGGCACCTAATTGGCGATTATGAATTTATTCGTGTTTTACCCGGTGACTATTGATAATATTTGTTTTCATGTTTTGTCCATTGATTTTATGTATGACTCAGAGACAGATAGCCTTTTTTTATTCCACTGAAATGTCTTTTACGTATGTAAAAGACAATACATTTTTCTGAGATTTATTGCTGCTACATTGTCTATTAAGATTCTGTTTCGGAGCCGGAAGTCTCCGGATTCAAAATACGATTTCACTGAAGTTCTGTCATGTATGTGGATCTGGTGTATATTAAATTTGACCCGAAGGGTCGTACGTCCTCTAGCTTGTTTAACGATAAAATTTGGTGAGAGAAAGACCAGCTCAGGTGCCGTTTTCGTTGTCTGGCCGTGGCTCAAAATTTCGAGATCCGTCCCAAAATAGCCCTAGTTGTTTTGATTAGGACATCAGTATAACTAAATTAAACTCAAAAAACTAAATTAACTAAACCCACCAACCAAAATTAAACTCTTCCTTTCAGATATTTCAACACTAACCAACGTACTGAAGACCCATCCTAACGCATGCGCAAAAGCGCATTTGGTTTCTAAATTTGGGGTTAAAATTTTTGGGTTAAACTCGCCCATTTTTTTAACTTGTTTTTTTATTTCATTTTGATACTTAGGTGAGATAATATTTTCACTCTTAAGTTCCCCATGCTTTTAATAAGGTATCAGCTTTTAACATTCAATCTGTGAGAATTTAAATTAAATCTTTTTAATAAATGGATAACATATGAACTCATTTATTATTCATGGAAAAAAAGTTAAATAAAATAATTAATTAAAAAAAAAGATTTGCTGTAACACAGTAGGAAGAAATCCATTTCTTTAACTTATAAATTCCCCATTATTCAAATAATTCAAGCAGTTCTTTTAAATTCAGTGGCATAATTCAACACGAAATCGAGCAAGAGTTTTATTTTCAATTAATAAAATCACCAGTTCCACTCTCAGCGCGATTCTCAGAAGCGATCGACCATCTTTCCATCGTCCCGTAACCTCGCCAATTGATGTTAAAATGTATTGACTGCAAGCCATTCGTTCCGCCGGTAGCTGTTCCATCTGTTAAAACGACAATTTAAACTTTCCATTTGTATGTCAAAAGAGTTTAAACATGTGTTTAAAAGCTGACAGTTTTCGATTTTATGATTAATGAGTAAATTGAGGGAAATTAAGATGTCAAGTTCTTAAAAGCGTTTTGCCTTCTGGCCATTCGATTGCCGGGCAACGTCCAGGAGCTCTGCTGCCCGATTGAAACTTGAAGAAAGCCATCCAAATCCGCCCATGACACGAGGTCAAGTTGCTCAACAATGTATATTCAGGAAGCAGAGGATTTTTGTTTAGTTTTGCTTTTAAATGGCGACCTTTGTCTAGATGAGGGTTCAAATCAACGCAATGGTTTTTGCTGTGCATTTTATTTGGATATTTTTCAACTTGATTGATTTGATGGAAATTGCAGCTTACGTATTGATTTTAAATATGAATAGGTAATTCAAATAGTTTTAAACCTTGTTACAGGCGACTTTTTGTTTCGTCTTATTTTTTATCATTATAAACTGAAAAGTGTCAGTTGTGAATGTTAAATGAGGTGCAACAATTTTAACATAGAATATGTGGATAGAAATTGATTTGGTTTGGTTTTGGGGTTTTTTTTTTTTGGTGCAAGAGCCATATTTGACCATACTGCTCCATGGATAGAAATTGAATCGCAGTATTTATGCATTTTTCATAATATATAACATTAAATACAGAAGAAAATTGGAATTAATTGTATGTGGACCAACATTAAAGTTTGCAACGATGAATAATTGTTAATAATAATTAAAAAAAATTGGAGTAAGATGCATGCAAATTCGTTCAACATTTGATCTTCGTGGATACATAAGGAATTGAAATTTTAATGTATGTTACCTGTATTCTTTGATCAACTGTTCTTTCACCATAATAATAGCATTAGTTTAGTTATGATGGCCGAATTTGATCAACCACATACAGCATATTGCACCAAATGAAAAAACTGTATTTAAAATAATAAGCATAAAGCATTCTAATTAGTTAAGTAAGTACGCTAGATGGTGATTTAATTAGCGAAATTGGTTCGATTGTTAGGGATTGTATCAATATTTCATTTATTATATTTTATCAAGCTCTTATTTTATCTCTCAAAAGTGTAGACTGGCGCATGTAACCACTGATGATGTATCTAAATAAATAAAAATTGATGAAATCGATGCAGTAGCTAGATCTGGTAAACTCAGACAAGCTTATCTTCCCCGTTACTCGTAATGCTTTCGAAATTTCTCTTGAAAATGAGGGGATGGTTGAATACTGATGACAAATTCATGGTGTCTTACCCTTTTATATGAAACTAAAAATTGATTACACATAATAATATATTCCGTTACTACCACATGGCCAATTTTTATGTACATAATAATCTCATGTTGAAACATGTTGTAGATATGTTTTTTTTAGAAATTATATTTTTGAATTTTTCTTTTTAAAATATCTACAGATAACCTTAATAAAGAGTGCATTAGTAATTCGCTTTTTAAGATGTAATTTTTTAGATTCACAATATTTTTTAAAATCAATGATTCCCATATGCAATAGCCAATCCAAAAAATTGACATACTTAAAAAAAATTTCTAAATTTTATTAAAGACTGGTGTTTTTTGTATGTTCATCTCTCTCTCTCTCTCTTTTTGTTAAATGCCATTCATGTATATTTTCATAAATATTGCTTATCTAATTATTTAAGTTTACTTTTATGAAAATTAGTTATGCTTTATTAAATTTGTGTTTATTTCTTATTATAATGGATGCAATATTTCATATTCGACAATGTTCGGATGCCATTTTTGTTTGAGTAATTTTTTAAGCAATATTTTTCTATTTTCAAATGATATTTATACAAAAACATAATATATGGTGAAAAAATATTTTGCAATTCAATTATTTTTTAAATATTAGAGAAAGCATAATTTTTTGCTCCAAATCTGAACTCTTATTAACCTTTACCCTTTTGGGGCAAGCAGAGTCGACGGGGAGATGGATTCACTTGGTCTAAAATATTTTGGCAAATCCATGAATCAGAGGTTCATTATTTAAGGTAATGTTATTTTCCCCTTGTTGAGCGAACTTGGAGTTCATGAGGATAAATTTAGACTGAAATGCCATAAATTCATCTAAGAAACGTATGTCTCTTCTCTTGTTGGAAGAATATATCGCTTCCTGGAGAAATTAAACTACAGTTGTGTCAAGTTAGGAGGGAAATCAAAAAATCTGAGAAAAGTCATTAGTTCATTGTTAAAACACACTTTGAACATCCAATCAATAAATAAAGCTTCTTAGGAGCACAATCAGAGGACAAAACCTCTAAAAGTCTCACCCGACTTTTGTTTCTCAATCATACCTTAACACACTAATAAATTTGTTTAGTGTGTAAACAAAAATTGTAGGTATATTTACCCTTGACTATTATTGGCAATCAAAATTAATACATTATTGTTTCTTATGGCACTCTTCCAAGCCCGCTGATAAAAAAACTGTCAGCTATTTAAGTCTAAATAAGCGACCCTTGTTTATTCAGGAGAGCCAGCTAGAGTCAGGAGCACGACTTAGCTACTTTTTTCATGCTTCACATTCGCTTGCTCAACTTCTTTTTACATGGGGGGGGGGTGGAACATTCACACTACTCACAGATAGAACACAGAATAACAATTATGCCCCAACAGGGATGCCCAGATTACGGGGAAAACACACTAACCTTATGCCAGGACGCCTGCAAAATTAATATATCAAATATATTCAACTCTTTTACATCATTAAATACACTTATTTTTGATTGGAGGAAACTGCATCATCACATTTTAAACTTCGCCATGTATCTAAATGATATCAGATGCATCGAGCAACAGGTGGAAGAACCACTACCATACTATTATCTCGTAAGCTAGCTCTTCTCCAGACGTATTGTCATGATCAGTATTCATCTCAATGGTTCTTGTGTCGCAATATTTATTTTTGCTTTCTCATATACGTAGTATAGAGAGATTAAAGTAATCGTCAAGAGATTCGAACTCGATATTCCGGTGAATCTTCACGTTTTAGAACTCCCTGAGTTCGAAAAATACATTTTTGGGAAATGTACATTTGTGAAAAGGATAACTCAAAAATAATTTGCCCTAGACGAATGAAATTTGGTACACGGTCTTTATATCAAATTTTCAAATTTCAATCAAATATTGAATAAAATCTGTCCAGAGGAAGTCTACCTGTCCGAATATGATTCAAAACAATAAATACAAAACGAAGATAGCTATGTAGATAAATTTAGACATAGAGAATTAACATCTATAATCTAGAAACCTGTAAAAATCTGGGTTGATTTGAGCAGTAACGATTAAGGCACGGTTTGTATTTAGCTTTGTCATATAATGTATTACTAATGTATTTTACGTTTACTAATGTATTTTGGTCTCTTCTCTTTAACCCCTTAAGTCCAAAAGTTATTACAAGTTAACAAATTTAATTAATAAAAATTTTTAACAAGAAAATAATTTAATAAAATCGCAAACTAAAATTCATTTATCTAGTTTGTCCTTCTTGTTTATCGCATTTTATCTATCTAGAAGCTGCATCTATAGCTACAAATGGATAAGCTAACAGACAATTCAAATACCAGCGAAATTGATGAAATTTAATAGAAATCTGCAATTTTTATAATAAAATATATGGAAAATTTTATTTTTCTATCGTTCAGCTTTTTTGAGTTATCCTATTCATATTAAAATTAAAGAAAACATACCTTTGACGAATATTATCTGAAATCGTGACAAATCTTTGCATTTGCGCTAAGACCACAAATCAAATTTATTCATTTAGCTAGGTATTTTTTTAGCAATTGTTTTACACAGATATAATTCTTGATTTTTTATAATTTAACATGCTCAAAGGTTCATGAAATATCATATCCAAATTTTTTGATGTTTACTATACTTTCTTTTTGCATACTTTATACTCGAAAAAATAAAGCAGCGGACATGGTCTCCCTGACATTTTCGAAATTTCTCTCTAATAAACGAACTTTTGTGTTATTAACTACATGCCATTGGTTTAGTTTAGTTTAGCTGTATTAACGTCCCGTTATAAAGCAACACTAGAGCTATTTTGGGACGGACTTTGTTATTTTGAACCAGGGTCAGATGACAGCAAGCCATTGGAGAACAATGGTTAAGAAAGGACTCTTTAGCATGCGATCGTTTGGATTTAATCCCTGAAAATTCTTTTAAAACACAAATACCCAAAAACTGAATACGCACTTTGAAGTTTTTCCCAACCGACTAAAACCAAAATCTGACACATAAAATGAGGTTAAAAAACTCATATACCAAATTTCATACATTTATTTAATAACTTCATTGTTCAGTTAATGCCTTTACATGCTTTTGAAAATACAGATTGACAGACGATCAACGTCTTGAAGGATGTGATCTAAAATACGCAATAGATCTACACTTCAGAGGTTAAATTTTAATATCAAATTTTATCTATCTAACTCTCTTTGTTTTGTAATCTTTCTACTTGCTTATTTTCTGAAAGCTGAAGAAGCGGACTGTGTCAGTACGGATATCTTTCATAATTGAAACAAAAATCTACAAATTTGATCTTAAGACCAAACATCAAGTTTCATATTTCTAGCTTAAAGTTTTTGTTTTATAGCGTTCACTAAGAAACTGACTGGCATACATAATTTCAAAAATGTATTTTATCAAAATTTAGGGAGGTTTAAAACGAGAAGATTCGTCAAATTGTCGAGTTCACATTTATTAATTATTTATAATAATGTGTGAATATGATATTTTCTTTGTTTGGAGTTTTTGAAACCTCAAAATACAAGAGCAGAAAATAAAGGACATGGGTCATAAGAAGTGATCGCTCGAAGAAGCACCAACAGGAATTGGTGCAGATCAGCGAGGAGAGGTATCAAAAGGCACAAGTGTGTGTAATGATATTCTAACATATAATTTAAATCCACATTAATTTCTAAAGTTTTTTCTGAATTTAGCCCATATTAACTTCATTCTAAAAATATTATCTTATTTCATGATACGATTCCACGTTATCTACTTAATTAAATCAAGAAATCAGTGAATCCCATTATGAGAGGGATTGATGAAAGCTGCTGACCTAAACAAATAGTTTTATAAAAAGATCCATGTATTTTCCCTGCTTTGAGAGTCAAATATGCAGAAATCCCCAAGAGAAACTTTATAAGCCCTGTAAACAAGATTTTCCCAATCAAAATAAGCCATTTAAGACCCGGGATATAATGTTCGAGAACCTTCTCTCATTCCTCCATTGTCGCTCTGTGTTGTGTGTGTTCGTAGCTCTTCGCTTATACATAGACATGCTTGCTTCTTTGTGATGATATAAAACGGCATAAAAGAATGATTTAACTGGTAAACAAAGTTTTGGGCTTCATATGATAATTTTGAAATAAAAGGAAAAAAAAAAACATTGCTTTTTTTTTTAAAGTTGACGATTGCCCAATACAGTAGTCATGGGATCCTTGAACTCGATTGATTTTAAAACGGGTGAAACCATTTCTTTTCTAAATGCTGGTCCAGATTGAAATATGAGTCATATGCGAACATCATGTTGTTTTTCTGTCAGATTGATATCAAGTGACTTAAAAAATAATGTTCTCACAAAAGAACTTGAAATTTGCCATAGCAGATTTCAATTTTTCAATTTTATTAATTTATTTATTTTGAGGTTTACAACAATTCCTTTTTGAATACTTCGTAAACTAGAAAATAAAAAAGAAATTATTATTTAAGACTAGAATATAAGGTATACAGTTTAACATTATCTTTTCTATCTGCTCATTTTGAATAGCAACTATCAAACCAATACATAAAAATATCACAAAATAATTCTTTTCTTAAATTAGAATTTATAGAGAAAATCCTTTGTTACTTGTCAACCGTTTCTTTTTAAAATTCCCTATTACATTTAACGGAATTTTCTAAGAAATCACATAGTAAATAAATACAAATAAAAACATATATTTTAAAAACATTTTATCTCTTCGAAAACTGCAACCGGTCGACGAACTGAATGTTTTCACGTTCTTCTGGAGAGCAACCCAGAAACAGTGAATCATCTTCTGACCTAATGTTTTCAATCACACATCGCCACGTTTGAATATTAATAAGGTAAAGTTTTCTCTGCAAATTCTAAAAAGTTGCCGGGACAACGCCAGAATGACGCCAGCAAAATTAAAAAGAAGAGAGACTGATCAAGAAGGAAAACATAATAAAATTATTATCAATCAAATGTCTTATTTTTTGACAATTCGGACACTTCTTGATGTTTCTTCTCAAAACAGCAAACTACTTGCATTCCTATTTATTTATATAAGGAAATATCTGTGTGAATCTTTATAAAAAAAGAAAGCGAGAATTTGGGATGGGTTGTGATAACTCTGTAGAATACGATCACGCAAAACTAATTTTTACAATGTTTCAATTTTTTTAAACGAATCTTTAACAATTGCAAACTTAGTTGTCGAGCAACTTTTTTTTCAAAATTTTGGCAATTTCTTTAAAAATGTTACTTTTAGATAATTTTCAAAATTTCCCAACGAAATTCAAATTGTTTTCATTGTTTTACCAGTTTTCTATCAATAATAAAAAAGCCGTATCCAGGTAAATCTGTTGCAATTAGAGCAACGGAATTCAGCAGTGAGTAGTCATAATGGTATTATAGCCCAAATTTTAAAATTCAACGGAGAAAATTTTAAGTTAGTATTTTTTTGTTTTTTTGAGTGATTTTTCGCATGAATTTGTCCTTAGTATTGTTTTTAAGGATTCTGGATATAGTTTTAATGAAAATAAGAAAAATTGAAACTTTGTCGGTTTAAAGAATTTTTTTATATCGCTGATGAAATTTATTGTGTTTGAGAATTTTTCTCAATATAGTCATTTTTTCTAAAAATTTTTAAGAAACTTAAAATTTTTCCATCTGACATTTTAATTCTGGCATGAAATTAAAATTGATTTTAATTGAAATAAGTTCGAATACATGACCATTGTAAATCAGATGAAAGCATAAAATTGGATCACCTTTAAAATATTGCCTCCCCTATCAAAAGATAATTTTGTGGAAACGAAACCCCACAGTATTTGACTAATCGATAATTTGCTCTGATGTCAATATCACATAAATTTTTTTTGTCTATTCCTTTTTGCTTTTGAGTTATCAAATTTTCATGACCGTTTTTTTAATTATGATATTTTTGATCGACAGACAGATTTCCTGTTAAGTGATTTCATCCCAAATTTCACAGAAAATTGTAATCTTAATGTAAAGGCCGCATATATTACGGCATTCAGAAGAACATGGGGTAAATCCAAACGCATTTTCATTCGGACTCAGAGATTTCTAAAACTAAAATTAATCGAAATCTTGATATCGGATGTTTTGACGATTACAATATTCCTTCTTAGTAAGTTTCCCTTACTAAACCAGATCACTTTTTTCTTATACTTTATTAATCCGGCCCCATTTTATTAATCATGAGAGAACATTATCCGGTTTTCGTTAGGAGATTTTGAATAAATAAAAACAACAAATAATTGAAGCTCGAAATCGCGTAGGCAATAAATAAAGCGTTAACGGCAATATTCATCAACTTCCTTTAATCGGATTTTATATTATTTTACCTGTTTTTACCAGTATTACATTATCATTATGTATGGTTCTTTGACAATAGATGCGTTTTTAAAAGGTTGAACATTATAGTTTTTATTTTCATGGAATAAAATCTTTTTTCGCAGGATATTAAATAATTTAATTTTTATAATATGTTCCAAAAAAACTTCACTCGTGTCTATTAACAGTTTTGATAAAAGTATTTTCTCTTTCCCACAGAGGGAAATAGCACTTCATTCATTCTTAAGTGGGGAACGTTGTAGGATTTGACTCCTGTTCTAAGATTAATCGATTATGAAACTGTCGTATGATCACAGAAATTGGAAAATAGCAGTTTGTGTTTACAAAAATGTTATTTTCTTAAAAATTCTATATAAATACATATGTTTATGAATTTATTGGTAAATAGTAAATAGTTTATCATTTGGAAAATGTGTGTGTGAATGTGTGTGTGTGTGTGTGTGCGTGCGTGTGTGTGTGAACAGAAGAACAGAGATCGATAGAGAAGTTTTAAACCGGTTTAAAGTGGTTAATGACTTAAATTAATTAAGACAAATAATAACTTAAAAAATAATAATGTTCTCCCATGATAATTTGAAACTTGAGATCGAAGATTTCATTTTTACTTTTATCTTATCTTTTTTTTTTTCTCTCCTATCAACCTCTGCATCCTGTGAACGGCCACGCGGCAAGGATAATGCAACAAGGCAGCAAACCATTGAGTTATAACAATCTATACACCATCCTCGAATTCTAGGAGTAGTGACGCCGTGCAGAACGTTCTATGTTTCGTAA
>JAPMOQ010061697.1:1778411-1799722 GCA_026543055.1 Argiope trifasciata | reverse complement strand
AATACTTTTTTCCCTTTCTCGCTTTCTTTAAAAAAACGTATTTAATATTTTGGCAACATCATCGATTTTTTTTTTTTTTAATATTTTGGAAGCATAACCGATGGTTAAAACTGACTGATTATAAAATTAAAGAATATTACTAGGAAAAGGTGTACTTTTAGAACTTTTCGTCCATCATCTTAAAGAAAATATTAATTTCAGGTCAATCAATGCCCGGAATGATTTCAAGGCTAATGAATATGTAATTTAATTGAACATTTTAGAACGCTTTATTCATGGCGAGCCAGCTGGTCGCCAAAGGCGGCTAGTATTTAATACAATCAAACTTTTTAAAATTATTTTGCCTTTTATCCACATTTTCATATTCTTGATATAAATAATGAAAACAACAATAACAATAAGATTTTTTGTAATTTCTGTCAATATCAAAAATAAAGGAGCAGCATGTTTTACGATGAAAATCAATACCAACTCAATAATCAACAATAATATGGGAGAAAAAAGAATCGCTTTTTATTTCTTACTTTTTCGTATACGGAAGAAAATACTGTAATCATTTAAAAATTTGAACTTGAGATTTTGACAAAATTCGCTCAATCCTAAAATCCAATTTTTGGAATTTCTTTTCTGTTATCTGTGAACAAGATAATGCAAAAACATTGAAAGCAAGACGGGTCAAATATGGTATATTTATCTTTCCATCAAATTCATAATCTTCAATCAATTTAATAACTGGGAAATTTTGGAAATTCATTCGGTGTAAATCTGCCTGCCCGGCTATTGAAGTATAAGTTAATATTATTACTAAAAAAATCAGAGAACTAGTTAGATAAAATTTAGTTCACAGATTTAAGATCTTAAGTGTAAATTATGTATCGAATTTTTAACCGAATCTATAAAAGTGCTGATCGTCTATTGCATATGCTTTCACAAAAATGTAAATGCAAGAACTTAAAATTTTGATGACCCACACATATGAAATTTGGTATTTGACTACACTTGTAATTCTGTGGCAAATATTGGTTTCAGTCAGAAAAAAAGGGTGTCGAAAATGGATATTCTATTTATTTGATATTTGCATATTAACGAATACTAGTGATTAACTGCAAAACGTCGAGTGTTAACAGGCTATTTCGTAAAGATTATTCGCGAATGGAAAGTGGTTAATAATAAGGCAATGCATTTATTAAAGAGTATACGATAAAGTTTTGCAGATATCACTTCTTATGATTTAACCAATTACTACTATAAATGAACATTTTAAACGATTTAAGGCGTGCATTTAAATTTATGTTGACTTTGATATAATGTTTTATCTTCATATCCATATACTTTATCAATGTATAATAATTTTTTTATAAAAAGCAGTATAGGTAACAGTATTAAAAATATTGTTTAAAAGTTTATACTTACAGAACAGCAATGGAGAAAATATGTTTGTAATTTAATTTTTAAAAAAAGAATATTTCAAAGATAAACAATTCTAAAAAGAAATCTGTAAGATAAATAAATGAAAACAACCAAATCATCCTTCTAACAATTTGAAAAAAATTCTCTTTTTAAAATTATGTGAAATGCTAATTATAAATATTAATAACAGAATTTCATCATAAATATCAGTTTTGCATCTTTCTTGATTATTCATCATTATTTTCATTTAATATTCAATAATTACATAATTTGAATATGCACACAGAGCAAGAACAAGCAGGTCCCATCATTCCTAGCTGCTGAAAATACAGTTATGTGGCTACATTTTTGACTTTTCATGATATACGATTTTAAAAAGACATCTACAAAGCAATCAGTGACATTTTGTAGTTCTAGGCAGTATACAATATTAAGCTTTTATTTTAATAAACTGGATAATTTAGTCACATATTTCAACACATTTTTAATTTAGTTTCATACTAATTATTTATTTGATGTTAATTTTTTTTAATTCAATAACTTTGTAAAATCTTTCAATGTATTCATTATGACTCATCAATAGCACAGTTTCAACATTTGTGTATGCTAATATTTAAGCATAAGTTGGCAGTAACAATTAATGTGATACCTAAATGAATAAAATGAAACAGATATAATAATATTAACTCTATATCAAGGATAATTGCTTAGATTTATGACACATCGTAAAAATAAAATTTACATTTTTTTAAAATTTGTTTATACTGTTAATAGCTAATGATATTTTTTTTTTATATATTTGCTTGCAGCCTTCAACTTGCAGTTTGTCATAGAAAAGCACAATGCATGTACAGGATCGTTTAGTTGTCTATATAAAGCAAATAGATAAATATTATTTTTCATGTAAAAGAATCATTTGTCAAGGTATTAACCCTCTTAATAATTATTAAAGCATTAGTTCAATTTTATATAGTACTTATTTTTTATTTATTTAAAGAAAATAAAAGTACAAATAGTACTTTATAAAAATCATTAGTACTAATATATCCCCAATCTATTCCTTTGCAATTTTTTTCTCTGCATTAATCTCATCCCTCTAGATCAAAATGCTATTTTTCCCACCAGAAATAAGATATAATAAAATTTCTTGAAAGTTTTGTGATATTTTGGTATCACAAAATATCCAACATTTTTATTTGTTTCACCTTAAGTTTTTATTTATGTATTTGATCATGATTTCTAGTTTATAAAAATTCATATAACCTTAAAATGACACATTAACTTACAAACGAAACAAATATTTATTTTCAGTCGCAAACATTCGATAATTATCTATTCACAACACAACAGCACAAAAAGCTTAATCTTACATTACTTTTAAGTGTAATCATAATCAGAATGGTCATAAAGCCTTTTCCTGATCCCAAAAAATAATTACAAAAGAACCATTAAATATAAAATAGTTGTATTTTTATTTGCATATTATTAATAAAACAGATAGCAGAATTAGTGCAGAAAGAGTGATTTCATAATTGACTATCATCAAAATGACAATAACACACACAAAAAAGAACTTTTGGATTGTCAGTTGAAGACATTGATAGTCTCGAAAATGGGTGCTGTATTTCTTGTGACAGCCAAAATATTGAGCAATACTTGGATAGAATTAGAATATTGTCTTAATATTCTCCAAGCTACCAAGTACTCACAATAAAATTTACGGAATTAGGTAATTTTATTAAAAATCTATTCAGTATATCGAAACAGTCATTTGACAAATTATAATAATTTTTTAACAATATTTTATATAATCAGGACAAAAATTTGTGACTCTATTGTATGTGTAAATTTTTTAATGTATATCATCTTAACATTCCTGTCTTTAATTTTTTTTTATATTTTAAAAGTAATATTTTATAAAGATGCACAACCTTTTAAGATTATAAAGGTTAAATAAAAACTTTTACAATACATTTTTAGTAAATATATAATTCATTTAATTAGTGAAATAATTTAATCAAACAGATGACTTTATAACACATTTGATTTTATAAAAGTCACTATTTTAAGAATGATCTGTAGATAATATTTAAAGAAATAAAAACAAATTAGACATGAAAATAATATATTTTTATATTTACAAACATGGAAGAGTGCCACTCAGTGTGTTCAAGAAATTGTACAATAATTTATGCCAAAGTTCTGGATTACTTAAATATGCAGCATGTTTACCATCTGGTATTTCAGCTCCTTGAGAATTCGGTAGAAGACATAATCTGGCAGAACTTTTAGTTTTATCATGTTCTCCAAATACAACTAAAGTGGGAACCTACAAAGATGAGAAATAATATACTTTTCACAATAGTATAATAAAATGCTGATAATGGAAATCCATTCTGAATTTCAATGGTTTTGATCAAACTTTAAAAATTAATCACTTTTATTAATTTCATTTCAATACTGTAGGTTGAAATAACTGAATAGTTTTCTAAACAGATACAATAATTAATAAATACAATCAATTCACATAAAATAAATTCTATTCTATTAAAAATAATAACTAAATTTATTATAGCAAGATATATTTATAATAAACTTAATAAGCCAAATATTTATCAAATATTAAAGAATTCTTTTAAGACATAATTTTTTAAAAAATTGTGACTTATATAAAAAGACAAAAATTTATACACACACACACGTATATACATTTTTGACAGTCTTATTTTAAATTATCAGAAACTGATATTCAAATATGCTAACATTTCAACTTTTAAAACAAAAAGTTTATGATTAGTTTTATCATACTGACTGATAATAAAATTCTTGTAGTTTTTTCTAAGATGAGATTCAATCTATATTTATAGTCAGATTATATGGGATAAATTATTAAAACTTTTTACAGAACAAAGAATAAACAGTGGCTAAACAAAACAAGCTTTTACACTGCTAAACAAAAACACATGCCATTGGAAATATATGTATGATAGATCAATAACAGAATTAATTTCCATCCATTTTTAAAAAGTATTTTCATATACATTAGTATTTAAAAATATTTTTTTTACTTTACTCTCTTGCATTAAATTGCATTTAAGTTCTTCAGATTAAATGATTGTTTTGTGTAGAATAATAAAATACTGTGCTTGAAAGTAACAGCTTCTTGTTTTATGACAGAATCTTTCCCGCTCCCAAATTTCAAACCACCAGAAAAAGATTTTATAAAACTTATTTGTTACATTATAAATATTAAATGAAAATTAATAAATATAAAATTATAGAATAAAAATATGCTTAAATAAATATGTCATAATGCTCTAGGTGGAATAAAATTTGATATAAGAAAATAAGGTACTGCATCATACATTAAAAAAAAAAAAACATTTTTTAAGCTAAATAACTTGTGCTATTGATCAAGAAATTTGAACATAGAAATATGATCCAGATGTGTACAAATAATTTCCTTTATAATAATATATCAAAGAATTTTTAAGTATGACAAACAAAAATACTGATGTGTGTTTCAAAATGATAAATTTTAGAGGAAATATTTCCATTTTTGAAAAATAATATTTTTTTTAGCTTGAATGAAATAGTATACTGAAGATTTACCCAACATTAACATAGATATTACTTATGCAATACTGCAATTATATTTGTGAAATCAGGTGATTTTTATTTCTCTTGGCAAAGTGAATGAATCTAATTTGGTGATTTATTCATGATTTAGGAAAAAATGCATTATTCTTTTACATATCATAGCTATGTTAGCATTCATTCCATTTTACATCAACATTCAACAACAGTATCATCAATTTAAATGCTGGTTTTCAGCATAATTCATTTCAAGGAAAAAATTTCTTAACTAGTTCCGATTAATATGTTAATTGCAATCTTTCAAATTTCAGTGAATAAAAAATCACACAATGTAGTAAAAATATAAGAACCTTGTAGCAAGCAATACAGGGTCTCTAAATTAGAAATTATTTTTAACATCCAAAGTAAATATGGTAAAATTGAATACTAACATGGATTCCAAAGCTTAGACGGGAGTTTGCTGTGTATTTGCTTAATCATTCAAAATCATTTTAAATACATTTCTTAACAGAAATTAAAACGTTTCTCTTGATTTACACCTTTTAATTTTTTGTATCCATGTTTTATGTGTGGTACATGAAATCTAAATCTGTAATGGAAGGTAGGGGTAGAGTTTTAAATTAGCTAATCGAAATATATAATTTGCGTTGCTTATCTATTGAAGCTATAAGTAGTAGCATAGTTAAGGATTTTACAACCACAGGTAGAACACAATATGAGGTCTTTCCTTTCATAAGCGGCCAATTTAGTTTCACATCATTACTTTTAGTTTAATCAATATGTTAATGATTTTTATTTTAATATTTTACTTTAGTAACTTTGAATAATGTTTCCATTTACTTTTTTAATTCTATAATAAAAAACGATTAAAGAAATAAAATTGCAAAAAAAACAAAAAAACAAAAAAATTAACCATAATTATTTGTTAAAATGTTTTCTGAAAAAAAATATAAACATTTTAAATTATTGTTTTACCTTTCCAGCAAATTATAACATAATTTAATTAAAATAATAATTATATTTCTAATATATTATAATTAAATTTATTAATAAAATATTTTAACTATTAAATATTTACACACTGTAGTTCTAATTTTTTATAACTTATGGAATTTACACTTTTTACATACATTTTTATTTGGAATCTGAACTAATAACACTTTTTAAATTAAACCACATTTGGTGACTTTCAGACCAGCATTCTTAGACAAATGGCTTAGTCAGAATTCCATTACTGATAGTTGGTCAATTGCAATTCTTTAAAAAAATTAAGCAAAATATCAGATAAATGCTCAAAAATGTATTTTTAAATTAATAATGAAAAAAATCTGAAAGAAGTACTTTAATACTTGTTATAGTTTTTTTTTTCTTTTTTCAAAAACTTGCTACCATTTTAAAGTACAAAAAACATTAAGAACATTCCTCTTAATTGAATGAAAAAAAAAGAAAAAAGAAACAAATATGTATTAAAAATCAAAATTTTTTATAATTCATATTAAAAAACTTATTTTGAACCAATCAGTTTTTTACCTTAATGCAATTCAGAACTGGAGGATTAGATTTCAGAAACGGGAGTACTTTCTGACAATCCCGATCAAAATATAAACCAGTATAGTTATCAGGGCCTTTGCATGGGCTTTGATTGAGAATCTGAGAGCTAACTGGAGATACAGGAATAAAACCACTCAGTTTTTCTGGATGCTTCATAAGAAATTCTAAAGAGAACACACCACTCATGCTTGGACTGATGATCACAACATTTTCCATGTTTAATGAGTCAATGACTGATGACAGAAATTCTACTCTTTTGAGATTCTCAATAGTTGGGCTGTTGCCATACCCTATAAGTAAAATATTACATTAATGTGTTATTTAAAAAGCAATTCAAAAACAACTATCAGAAACAATTTAATGGAAAAAATCTTTTTACAATTAATACACTCAACATTTCCCCCCTTTTTTGAAAATGAAAACATTTGTACCATTTACAAAGGAAAATAGCATAACAATAACATATAGACAATTTAAATTTTTCTAGCAATTTTATAAATTATGAAGTACAAAATTATGTTCAATAAAGAATTTTCCTCTTATGAACCTCAGTTTAAGAGATAATTAGATGTTCAATCAATAATAGACATAATATTAAAAACATTCTAAATCCATATAGAGAAGGTAGTTGAAGTTCTAAACAAATAAAAGAATTCAGTATTTGCTAATAAATGAATTTCTTCGTTTTAATTAGATTAATTTTTAAGTTAGAAATTTTTAAACTGTAACAAACATTTAATTAATGATTCATGGATAAAACAGTTTTAAATCATACTGACTAAAATAAGACGACAAAAAAATTGTAAGATCTAGAATTAAACAAATGAAAGCAACTGCAAAATTAAATTAATCGTGATCATAAAATATTCAAGAACTAAAACTAAACAAATAGTCCCAACTGAAAAAATTAATAATATTGTTAAAATTTGGTTAAACAAGTTATACATGAGAGTACAAACTAATGTATCTTAAAAATGCCATTAGATGTGTGTGGAGGGAGCGGCTTAAGGAAATTTTAAGAAGAATATTTTCTAAAGTAATAGAACTCATTAATACAGAAATATACAACTTATCAATTCCGAAAAGGCTTTTTATCATTTCCTTCTCTATGAAATTTTTTAAGAATAAAAATACTGTAAACAAATAACAATTTTGGCAGAAAATAAAGCAACTGATAAATTCAATTTTTGACAGAAATTCATTAAAATCAGCTATATATTCATAGTAATCGTGCTCATTAGTCTCCCCCCCCCGGCAAAAAATAAATGGCTATTCTTGACCAAAAATATACAATCATGATATTTTTCATCAGATTTCAAAAGTCTACAAATTTATTATTCTAAAAAAAAAACTGAGTGATGAAATGCATTAAAATTATTGTTTTGGTATTATCATTCTAGAAAATGTAAAAACTATTATCTTACATTCATTATTACAGGTGTAAACAAATTTTCAACATAATATAATGATGCATCATTAAGGAAACAAACAATGAAAATTCAAAAAGTTATGCAATTCTGATATGAAATTGTGCTCTGAAATTTTTCTTCAATATGTTTTACACTAATCATTTCTATTTTTACCATATCATCCATTAAATGATGTTAAAATTATCTTAGTAAAGGAGAAAATGCAACGTACTACAATAATTTTAATTCAAGAAGCTTCATTTAACATTACTAGACAAGTAACTATGGATTATTGTATATATTTATTCTAAGTAAGAAATTATAACATTTAATCTATATATTTATTCCCAAGAAACATTTAATGAAAAATCATATCAAACTGTTGAAAATAACGACTAAATGACATATTACAATAAAAAAATTGTGTAATATACACAGTATGGCATTAATCTCTTAGTTGTCTTTAATCTTTTTTTTTTCAGACTATCTAATAAAATGGTTTCTTCGGTTAAACGAAAAATGATTTCGCTATGCAAGAACATCCAACCCATTAAACAATTTGGATTAAAAAAAAGTTTTATTTCTTTCAATTACTGTTTGACAACTGATTGTAAGACCCTCTGCACATTTCAACATGCATCAGGATGGGCTTATTTTGTCAAAATAGTGGTGAAAGGAATGACAAATAAGGAGACGTTTATATTTAACAATGGAGACTTGCGGTTTTATGAGACTATATTCTAAATCAGACAAAATGCTAAAGTAACATTTAATAAAAACTCATAGTTAACTAAGAAAACATAAATAGTATATTGCGAAAAACAAAATTGCATCCTAGATTATATCCCCCCCATATTATTTTTACTTTCTAAATAAATGAGTTCTGTTTTGGGAAATTGTATAACACTAATCTGAATCCATAGATAATTTGAAATATCAATAGAATATTCATCATTTTTACAACAAATTTTAACTTCTAGAAATAATTTAATATTAGCTAACATGTTTTAAATTATCATAGCATTTTGTAGAAACTGTAACTAGGGTCCATAATTAAAGTTTAAGATACATTTTATACTCAGTTTAAATAAATTTTGTTATTTATTGTGATTACTCTGCACCTGGAGTTTCACTTTTTAATGGATTTAAAAACAGAATTTATTTAAACTGGGTATAAAATTTATATTCATAAATATACGATAATAAATAATAATATTTATATATATTCATATTTAAAAAAGTATTGCTGTTTATATTTAATGAAAAGTAAATATAAATTAAAAATTCTATAATCATTATTTTAATATAATTTGGTAATATCAGTAGATAAATATGCATTTAACTGAATAATTAGATAAAAGCACATAATAATATAATATCATATTAGCATCAATATATGAAGAAACAGATTGTTCAATATTTCTTAGAAAACATTAAAAAAAATTTGAATAATTAAGAAATTCAAACTATTTGTTAAAAATTAATATAATCTCTTATAGGCATAGATTTTACTCACAAAACACTTAATGTGTTTTTCAAGGATAGATAACAAATTACAAATTTTTGCATCTATATTTTCTGACTCCAGAAATTATATATTATAAATAACACAATAAATCCTTATTCAATAAAAAGTTTCTACCATTTTTTCTTATTTCGAAATTAAACTTTAAAAAAAGTTTTTGAAATAACAGAAGAGAATATATAAAGAAAGAGAATTTTTAAATGTTAAAGGCTTACAGAAATTGGAAATTATAAATTTGCAATTTTTTTTCAAATAAAGAAACTTTGACTTCTGAATTTACTTCAAGAAATTTTAGATTGTTCAACTTTAATGGCAGTTTTTTTAATACTGATGCACAAATCTTGAAAAATGGATAATTATATTGTTGAAATATAAATATACAATTAACTAAAAGATCTTTGTAAAATTTTCAGATTTTTTTTTTTCATTCATAAAAAATAAATAAACTTTCTTTGATATTTAGGTTACAACAACATAAGATTTTAATATATTTTTAAATATTGATTTTCTAAAAAAAGTGCTTTTCCCCAGTTAATTCTGTTAAATTAATTAACATCTCATTTTGAACAAGAATGGAGTTATTTGGGATCTGTCTCTAGTCCGTGGATCATTTTTTTATTAGCAATCAATATAACATAAGATTTAATAGTAGAAAAGGACAAGATATTAAAATGAACAGAATAAGGAAGACAACCTCTTCAGTTACCTCAATAATAATACAGCAATTGCATCAATCGAAACGAAAAAAAAATCTTCTAGTACATTATTTTTAAGGTATATGTTGAATCATGCAATCCAACTTGTATATTACATATATATAATGTTATATGTGCATTATAAATCAATAATTTCTCAGTACTTAAATACATTCTAACAATGCTGCATAATTGTATGACCTTTGCTACAGTTTAAAAATAATAATAAAAGCATATCTTAGTTTCAATTAACTTTCAAAAGATCTTTTAATTATATTAATACTGTAACATAAAAAAGGATATAATTATTTACTTTTAGCATAACATCAATAAAATATATTCACATAATATCATACGACATATATAAAGAGAAATAGAGATATTATAATAAAACAAAAATAAAAAAAACTTTTCGTAATGATATTTTGAAGACTGCTTTCAATAAAATCATCATTAGTATTGTATAAAGTTGTGCTTCAAGAAAAGGGAATGAATTATCTTACCTGGCAAATCAACAGCTACAGCAAAGTAACCAAAAGCACCAATATACTGAATTGTATGTAATCTATTCCATGTGTCAGATGTAAATGATTGCCCATGCAAAAGCAAAACTGAGAGATTCTTTTTATTGCTTGGTTTCACATAAAGATAATGAACTTTTGAATCCTACAAATAAAAAAAAATGTAGTCAATGGAAAATATTTTAAAATGATAAATAAATATAGCGGATTTCAAACATGTGTATATTTAGTTAAATTGAAACATTGAACAATTATAGAAACGATTCTAATTCATAAATTTTATATCAATAACATGTACTCCAGTAATAACTGAAGACATTAACATAGTGAGAAACAAATTTCTATGTTCTAGATACCATATTCATTAATTTAAATTGCATCCAACTTTGAATAGAAAACATCAGAATATTAAATCAAGAGCAATCTATTGTCTAATAAATTAAGCAACAAATAATGCTGGCAGTATCAGAATTCTTTTTTTATTTCCCCTGTTATGTTGAGTCCTAAATGCAAAAGTTCTTTCAATTTGTTTAGATTATTAAACACAATTTTCTATAAATAAATAAAATGGATATCCACTATTGACAAGTAAGTGAATATAAATCGGCATTGCTTCCTTTCAGAGAATAAAGCAAAATAAAACATATGATTTGATCATTTTCTGCTGTATCAAGTCAGCAGTTCTAGAAGACAGAATTGCTGCTTTCCTGTTATGCACACAGACTTTGAAAAGAAAGAACAAAACAAAAAAAAAAAAAAATCAGAATCAGTAGATTTTACTGAATAAATTATGATAGAAATAAAACTATCAGTAAATAAACTAAAATAACTCAAATTTTATTTTTTAAGTATTTTTTTAAAATTTAGATACATTTTCTACTTAGCATATAAATTGATGTTTAAAAGAAAATGATAACCAATAGCAATCCTAAAGTTGGTGAACAAAGTAAAAGCTCTGAGCCATGGAGGGTATTAGTATTATACTTCATTCAGCAATTTTATACATAATTCTAAAATTTTAAATCTAGGATAGTTTCCAAGATTTTAAAATCTAGGGAAAAAATTTATTTATTGTATTCCCAAGTTATAAGAACAGATTTCTGTGTGAGAATATGTTAGAAGTGATATTTTAATTTTTTTTTAAATTATTCTGCATTCATTATTTTAAAATAAAAATCACAACTTGAAATCTGAATATATATATATATATATATATATATATATATATATATATATATTGGGCAATTCTATTCTTTCTTTTAGTATATTTTAATGGCTTTTGGAATAAGAATGCAAAATACTGTTATACTAATTTAATTACATATGTACAAATAATATATACATATTAAAAATATAAAAATTTAGTAAGCAAAAACATTGACATTGAAAAGAACCAATTTATGAATTTTGCTAAACTTCAAAGTAATTGATATTTATAAACAATGGACCTCCCAAATACATATTCATTGCTATTCCCCCTTGCTATAATCGTCATTATTGCAAGATGGTGGTGAAACTTCTCCAAAATACACTAAGGTTCATAATTGTGAATTTAGCTTATTCCTAAAGTTGTCAAATACATCTGAGGATTCACAATGATAAGGAAAAACCAAATATTCTGGCATCTTCCAAATATGATAATAATAATTGGGAGAAAAACAAAATGTTAAGAGTAGATTAAGAATTACTTACATGAATAAGAGTAAAGTTTGAACGAACTTCCACTTCACTGACTAGTTTTTTCGATTCTACAGGAATTTCATTTTTAAAATAATTTATCTTGCGCCAAAAAACAGAACTCAATTTTTGATCACTGCTTTTGCATGCTTCTATTTCATCTTCTACAGTTTTAGCTACAGAATGAATTTTGATGTGTGGGCTTGAAAAGATTGTAGATCTATAAATAAGCATTCCAATAACAATCCATATACAAACCACTAATGTTGATATGGTTAACAACTTCTTGCCTGGAAACATATGAAAGTATAGGATAATTCAGTGAGAACAATTAAAAATGAAACATCAATTTGAACTTCTTAAAACATTTATTCAAATCATTTTTATTCTCTTATGATCAATAAAAATATTAATATTTCCCAAACAATGTATAATATAAATTATATTAGACCAAAATTATATCAGTAGCTAAATATATATTTCGTAGATCAAAATTACTTTAATTTTAAAGCAATGACTACAATTAATAATTAACTAATTTATGAAATAAGTATTTTATAAAGAAATGACAACAACTAATAATTAACTGATTTAGGAAATAACTATTCGGTAATTGACATAAAAATGCCCCCCAAAAATTATGCATATAGCTATTAAATATAAACCTAAAAATTGATAAAATATGAAATTATAAAAAAAAGTAAATATAGAATAAAAAAAACAAAAAAAATCTCAACAAAATTCCAATTTTTTTAATTTTAATTCCCAATTATGACTCGCAAACTCGTATTAAAAATGTAAACAAATGTGAATAAAAGAAGCAAAACATTCAATTTAGAGAAAGAAACATAAACAGTTCTTCCTTTCATATTATTTCTGGTTTATAAATACGTAGAACACTAACAAACACTGATGCTACAATGTCAAATTTATTTTTAAAACGTTACCGAATGTCATCATATTGAGGTCTATAATGAACAAGCCATCGCCAAATAAAATCAAACACGTATGAAAACGTGCGGCAAATGTAAATATTGGAAATTTGATGATAAATCGTTCATCCGAAACAACTGGTAGGACTCGGATTCAAGATGAATTCGAATGAACTTGTTTCTGAACAGAAGCTTCTAAACCTCCTGCATCCGAAAGAACGAAAATTCAAATTTTAAACACAGTATTTTTTTCGTTTTTGTTAGTTAGAGGCTACATAATATTTACTTAATCATTTGAAATTGGGATTACTGGGAATATAAAGTTCAAAAACAAAGCATTAATTAAAAATAAAAAGAGATGCAATTAATTCAATTACTTTTAAAAAAGGCGAATGAAACATTTAAAATTAAGTAATGTTTCTGTATTACCCTTTTTTCCCCTTCTTTTCTACATGATGTTTCCATTTACTTTATTTTTCATGAATTTATTTCGAATCAAAAAATTTCGATATTAGTCTTTTAAAAAATTAATAAATTTTAAAGTAATTGTATTTTCTATTTCATTGATTTACTACCATATACCACATCTAAAGTTAGAAAGCTAATTTAAAAAAAAATTACCAATAAACAAGCAATTACTTAGAAAATTTATATTCAAGTTGATATGAAAATCATGATTAAAATTTAACGGAATATTTATTAAAATATCTTTAAAATGTATTTCTTCACTTATTATAACTGATTAAAAAAAATTTGAAAAACTATAGTTCCACATTTAGTAACTTCATTTAAAAAAAACCTTGTCAGCGGATTCGAAGCCAATGAAGTAGCCGATCTGTGATTCCGAATCTATGACGAAACGACTGAATTCAACCCTTAATCAGAATGTAATTTTTGTTTTAATGATTTCTTGTATATTATTTTTGAGGGTTCATGCGTCTATCAGGGGTTCATAATAAGGAATCCCCTTGTTTGATTTTTACATATATCTGATCTAACAGATTAAGGTATTCTTAAATAATAATTTGTGTAGATTAGCATTTTTGAGGATAGTTTTGGTACAACTTTAATGTATACTTACCTTATAGTGACGGTCATGCCAAACACTTCTTTTGATAAAAATTGGTGTTTATTTTTTGTATCTAATCATTAACTTACGTCAAGACTCCCATCAATTATTTTGTACTCATTTTTTCACGTGTGAAGGGGAAAAATTTGCAACATGAATATGAATGCATCGTTATTCAATACAGTTTTTACTTTTCGCTTAAATATATGTGAACTATTTGATATCCCCCCTAGCGATATTATTAAAATGTTCTTTTTATACTAGCACCAGATTTTATTTATCAATTGCCAGCCGCCTTTGGCTATCCAAATGATTCACCATGACTAATGGTTACTAATTTTTTTTTTTTTTTTTTTTTTTTTTTGTTAAACATTTTATAGAAACTTGGTTTTTGGCTCCTGCAGCAAAATATTTTTAAACTTCAATACAACATGCAACAAAATATTTTTACTCCTTATTTTTGTTCACATCGTTCTGCTGATGTTATTATGCATTTTCTTTATTTTTTGGCAACTCCATTAAATCTCATAAAAAATCATACTTCATTATTTCTAGCCTTTTAATAATATTTTACAAAGCCTCATTTCTAACCTAAAACAGTGTAAATATTGGCCCTCTCTTTATTTTAATAATATTTTAAATATAAATTTAAATCATTTATAAATTCTTAGATTTAAGTAATGCATAGCGTCTTTCTTAAATTTGATTTGCCAAAACTGATTTGCATTGA
The DNA here is from genome assembly GCA_026543055.1 of Argiope trifasciata. NCBI lineage: Eukaryota > Metazoa > Arthropoda > Arachnida > Araneae > Araneidae > Argiope > Argiope trifasciata. Next base: position 1,784,606 of record JAPMOQ010061697.1, on the reverse strand, counting down.
GGACAGATATTTAATGTTTATATTTTGGGGTTTAATTTCCCTATTTCACAATTTAATCTTACTTTTTGGGGGGATCAGTTCATCGCTGAGATGCGCTTAACACACTAATTTCAGAAAATCGAATATGTATTTTTTTCCATGCGCTTGATACCAAATTCTGACAAAGAGTTACAATTGTAGTTACAAAATATTAAACTTCATTATGGTCTCATTAATCTTTCACAATGTCTTTACTTGTACACGGATTTCGTTCGAAATTTGAAAGGTATCACAAATTTAGATATTAAATTTGTGAACTAAATTTTATCTATTTAGTTTTCTCCATTTTGTAAATGTAGTATTAAATATAACATGAACAGACAGACTTCATCTAAAAAGATTTTGTTCAAAATTTAATAGAAATCTGTAAATTCGGTGCAAAGATCATACACTAAATTTCATGTATATAATTTGTTCATAAACAGATAAATATAATTCCAAAAATTTATTTTTACTCACTCAGGGATATCAGAAAAGTGGATAGATAATTGTAAACTGAATCTGAAATGCCGGGTGACGTGAAGGGGGGGGGGGAGGCGCATTCACTTCCCTTCACACATAAATGAATATATAATTAAAATTAATAAATTGACATAATTCACTTTTATTCTGAAAAATATGTTAAATATAGTGTTAAGTACAATATATTATATAATATACTGCAATATTCTAACTAGTAAAAGAAATAAGGAATATCAAATATAAATGCAAATTACTTTTGAATTATTAATTAATTTTGGATGCATGTATTGCATATTAATGTGTTGAAACTATTGTTATTTTGTGAATTGATTTTATTATTTTTAAAGCTAAAATACGGGCTATTCAACCTGTTCAATAAATGCAGTATCCTGAGAATCTAAGCGAAACTTGGAAAGAGAGGGGGAGACATGTTATCACGTTGACACGGTCTTCATTTTGAGAATAATTAAAATCCAAATAGCTTTGTCCACAAGCTTTGATTTTTATACTGGGAATAGAGAATAATACTTTTATTATGGAATTTACGAGAAAGTTTTAAGGAGACAAGTTCCTTCGGTTTTTTTAACGAAATGAAAAAATGGCTAAGCAAATCTTGGTTAAATAGTTAAGCAATTTTGAAAAAGGGTTAATTGGTTTTGAAGCTAATAAAGCATTATTCTGAATGAAATATCAAATTAATCAAATGTGTAAAAAATGATTCGTTTTCCAATACAAAATGGCATCCAGCCATCATTTAAATGAGCTTGATTTTTTGTTCCGTTACATGAGATTGCATTATCCAAAAACATGAGATTGCATTATCCTAAAGATGCATTCTTGCTCTTGCAAAATCTTGTAGAAATCTCTTCGAATACGTAGTCAACGGTATGGAATGCATGTTAAAAAGTAAAAAATAAGAACGTCCCGTGCATTTATTAAGTATCAGGAAATCTATACTTATAATAAAGTTCAATGTGTGTGTGTGTTGGCACTCTACAGGCCAGACCGTTGGACCTACAGCTACCAAATTTGGTACATGTATACCTTGGAGGTCCGGAATGTGCACCTCTGAGCCCTTTTTTCGAATTTTTAATTAGAATTTGAATTAATTAAAATTTAACCGAAATTTCGACGTTTTTCCGCTATAACTTCCGAAAATATGATCGCATAAATATGATTTTTACATCAATTTAAAGATTAAAAAATTAGCCTTCTAATGGTATTAGTGTTTTAATGGATAGCTCAAGCTTCTATTTTTAACGAATTTTTTAAAAAAATATTTTAACCATGTTTTTTTAGCACGTGACTGGATTAAATAAAAGAATGCCGGAAGTTGAAATAAAAAAAATTATCATCTATACTTATAATAAAGCTTAATGTGTGTGTGTGTGTGCGTGCGTGCGTGTGTGTGTGTGTGTGTTGGCGCTCTACAGGCCAGACCGTTGGACCTACAGCTACCAAATTTGGTACATGTATACCTTGGAGGTCCGGAATGTGCACCTCGGAGCCCTTTTTTCGAATTTTTAATTAGAATTTGAATTAAAATTTAAGCGAAATTTCGACGTTTTTTGGCTATAACTTCCGAAAATATTGTTGCACAAACATGATATTTATATCAATTTAAAGATAAAAAAAGTAGCTTTCTAATGGTATCAGTTTTTTTTAATTTATAATGTAAACTTCTATTTTTAATGAATTTTTAAAGAAATATTTTAACCATGTTTTTATCACGTGACTGGATAAAATGAAAGAATGCCGGAAGTTCAAATAAAAAAAATATCATCGCAAAATAAATCTACAGAAATGCAACTTTCAGCACGTGACTGGATAAAATAAAAGAAATATAAAATGCGATATTTTCTTTGAAAAATAAATGCAAAGCAAAGGTTTCTACAATCGTTTGCAATATCTATATCATTAACTCAATAAATCTTCTTTATTTATGGTAAACCTGATTGAATTTAGACAGGATATGCATTGAAATCCCGGCTTAATGGCATATTTATGTAATCGTTTGCAATATCTGTATCATTAATTTAATACTTTTTTCCCCTTTCTCGCTTTCTTTAAAAAAACATATTTAATATTTTGGCAACATCATCGAAATTTAATATTTTGGAAGCATAACCGATGGTTAAAACTGACTGATTTATAAAATTAAAGAATATTACTAGGAAAAGATGTACTTTTAGAACTTTCCATCCATCATCTTAAAGAAAATATTAATTTCAGGTCAATCAATGCCCGGAATGACTTCAAGGCTGATGAATATGTGATTTAATTGAAAATTTTAGAACGCTTTACTCATAGCGAACCAGCTGGTCGCCAACGGCTACTAGTATTTAATAAATCGAGTCGGATTAAGCCTTCTAAAAGCCCTTAGGCAATCCAATCTAGAAGTCCTTTTCGCCTCCAAACTTATAAATCCAAATATTTTTTATCATCTATTTTAATTGATTCTTAGTAATAAATTTTGACAAACAAAGATAGCTTGACTGAAAATTACTTTTTGAACAAAACGGTTTCAACATTTTGCATCCAAAAATAACACAATGAAAATTTAAAAGTAATTTCAGATAAAATGGCATTTAAAGAAAGTCAAAATTTCCTTAATACAATCTGAAAATCATTTAATAAGATTGGGCATTCTTAAAAATCACAAAGCACCACATTTTTGGTGAATTATAAACTAATATAATATTTGAAAGAAATGACTATTTAGGAATGTTACTTTAATGATGTTTCAAATTTAATCTAAAGAATACATGATTTTTATTGGAATAAGTTATATTTTGAACTTTATAATTAAATGAAACACAAAATTAAATAATTTTCAAATAATCTTTGAAAAATATATCTGTAAGGTTCTGGGACCTAATGCTATTGTCCACTTTATCCTTAGCAATTCTACTTTGCCAATTTAATTTGTGTTATTGTTTATTTAGCGTATTAGAACATGATTCATTTCGCGAGTATTAATTTTTAGAAATAGTTTCGCCTTAATCTGGGATTAAGGCGAATCAACATCTGGGATATCTTTCATTTCTATTATCAATTATAAACACAACACAACCGATAGCAAGATTAGAAATTATAGAATATTATATTACAATTCCTTTTCATAATTAAGCTGACTTCATATAAAGTAAACATTTTAAAGGGGATTCTTTTTTAAATTCCTAGATTTTATTTCACCGTTGTGAAGGACGTTTCCTGTAAAGAGATATGACAATACTTTGAAAAGATCCGGGAAATGCGGAGAAAAAGACCTTTAAGGTAAACAACTTTCTATTAAGAGAAATAAGTGATTAAGAATCTTACAATAAAGTAAAAACAAAGCAAGCTCTATAACAGGTTGTCAGAATGTAATTTGATGTGTAATTTCAAGTTTGGAGTGGGCGAAAATGATTTTTAATAACGAATACTTCGAAATGATTGTGTCTTCAGAGACGTAATTTGTTTTTCAATGTCTGAAAAGATTTGAGAAAGATACAAATAGATTTATTTATGATGAATGAAGGATGCTATTTTCTGGTGGTATCTTAAATTAGTAAATTTAAATGGGCCAAAAAAATCCCAAAATCTCCTTATTTTCTAATTGTATTTTCTCAATGAAATTTTAACAAAATCTTCTGAAATATTTACAAAGTCTTAAAAAACAGCAGTTTGTCAAAAGCAAGCTTTACAAGTGACTCTGTTTATTTTAAATGGCAGGAAATGTCTTGAATACTCTTTCAAACTGCAGTAGTGTTGCAAATCATAGATATTTTGCAGAATGGCAAATTTCTTTCCATTATGGCTATATATTTTAAAAAAACTTTTAAAATAAAAGGACGTGAATTGATGCTGATGATGCAATTATATATTTACACGACAATGTGCCATTTGTTAATGATTAAGCAGTTTTATTCAAAATTCAGCAGATAGCTTTAGAAAGGACCAAAACAACGAGAAAGCATAGAAATACGCATAGTCAGAAAAAAGATGAAAGCCTGTTAGGCGGCAACGGCAATGTAACCATATTAAGAGTCAAAAAGCTTGTTTTAAGTTATCCAAATAAGCTATCCCAATTCGTGGATTTACTACGTATGTCAGCATCATCTAAAATGCAGACTCTAGCTACTTTTGTTGATAATTGGTTCGACAAGAGCGAGAAGTGCTACCATTGTTCTCTTTCTCTCTCTCTCTCTCTATATATATATATACATATATATAGAGAGAGAGAGAGAGAGACCCATCTATCTTCCTATCTGTCCGTGAGCACAATAACTTTAAAACGCATTCAGTTAAACTGATAAAATTCGGTACAAACATCAACTTTTTTTACTTTGTATCAAAATTTGGAAAAATGTATTGAAGAAAAGTCTGTCTATCCGAGAGCATGTGAAAATGAGCAATAAAATCAAAATCAAAGAGATAGATACATAAAAGGTTCGTAGTTTTATCCTTAAAATCATAGGTGTGTATTAAATTTTAGATCAATTCCATAAAAGAGCCGATTACCTATCTATCTGTCTGCTAACAGGATAACTCAAAAGTGTAACGACGTAGATGAATGAAATTTGGTAAAATACTTTGTAACCACGTCTGCAGATCTTTATCGAATTTTGAATTTGATCAGTTGAAATCAAAGCTCTCAAAATCCATACTCGATAACTGGGTGAGGTAAGGGATTCACTCTGATGAATTGGTGTCTTCATCTTCCCCAATACTCTAGTGATGCATTCAAAGGACGCTAACTTTTGTTAAGAGAATCAAAAACAGCATGATATATTGAGTATGTATATTAGAAAGGTGAGAAGAGAATATCATCGGTAATTCCCTTTATATATAATTAAGCAATCACTGTTGTCACTCAATATTCATAATTTGATCTGTTTTTTTTTAATTTTTTTTTTTTTTTTTTTTTAATGTTTTTCTTTTTTTTTTTTTTTTTTTTTTTTTTTTTTTTTTCAATATAGTTTCAGCGATCGAGAAAATAAACTATTGGAACAATCCCTGGAAATCGTGGCCTAGTTATCAACATAATTCTTGAAAATTCCATGTTCTTCATATTTGTTGCCAAAGTCGGATCATTAATCCGGCATATATTCAGTAAAGAGCTTACGTCCTTACCAAATAATTTATCTATAAAAGGAAATAGTATTACGAATTCGCAACCATAATATTAATTCTGAAGTCGACTGGTATAGTTTTAGTGAATAAAACAAAAACAAAAAAAAACCACCAATGCTTTATTTTAAAAAATTTATTAACAAGATTTAAACAGCATAAATTTTACTTATAACAAATTATATCATTTGGCAAGCATTCTTTCGAAACAATTCTTCACAAAATGCAATTTAGTTATCCACTAAACAAACTGGAAATCGCCCGCCACGCCATTATGAAAGGATATGCGAGATAATCGTACCACATCATGGGTGCGGGCGGTGGTTCTGTCGGTTTGGTTTCTTCTTCGAACTGCTCTACACTGGGCTGCTCCACTCCAAGAATGATCCTTACAATCCTGTTGAGGACTGTTTTCGCTTCTTTACTGCAGCCCAAATTTCTTCCGTTTGCACATGAGATACCTCCCTTCACGGCTCTAAAAATGAAATTATTAAAATATAGTCACAATACATTTTTAACTATTCGGCAGAATTGATTACAGCCAGCAATAAATTAAGATGAAAACATATGAAAAGCTTGAAT
>JAPMOQ010061697.1:1767943-1778401 GCA_026543055.1 Argiope trifasciata | reverse complement strand
TTACAGCCAGCAATAAATTAAGATGAAAACATATGAAAAGCTTGAATCGCCAAAGAACTTTTGTTTATGTGATTTAATTATTTTTTATTTAATTAATTATTTTATTCGTATCTTTTTTATTCTTTGTATTCTTATTAATACGTATAAATGAATACTGGACATAGACAGCGCAATATGCTGCAACCCAGAAGTATGTTAGAAATGTGGGAGGAGCGCTCTTGAGAATCTTTTGTAAACCATAGATCCGTTGTTGTTGAAACTGGTGCAGGCAGGCACCCGCTTGCTCTTCGTTAGCGGCAAAAAGTATTATTTGTTCGCTCGTTTTTAGCGGCACTTTCTATATTTCAATACAAATATTATGTGTTTTCTTGTATATCTGTGATCGTCGTCCATGTTTTGTAAATATATTTTGTGTGTGCATGTGAAAATAAACAAAAAAAGTAAAGAAGAATTTTTCCTTGGATTAAATACACACACACCCTGCGCTACATTAAAAAAACGTTGAAAATTCGAAAAAAAAAAGTTTTTTGAGGGAATTAAATAAGAGATATAAAGCCTAACAACATTTTATCAAATGATATATTCAAAATTCTACAGATAACTTTAAAAAGTTTGCTAATTCTTGAATTAAAAAATAAACTTTCTAAATAATAGCGTTCAATTAATAAGTTACATGAAATTCATAAACATTTGTGGTAAATTAACTCCAAGAGAGGGCGCTCTGCATTCTTTCGATGATAGCCAGTAGTTAGAGGGCAGTGTTCAGAGTTCAGTTGAGGAGAGAGGGACGTCAGCCGAGAAAGGTACGACCGAAAATCGAAAAGACATGATTCTCTGAAAAAAGGAAGAAACTGCAGTCTTCCGTAGAAGAATTCATCTGCAAATGCCCAATGTACCACCCGTAGGTGAGAAAGATCTTTTGAACAACTGTCCATCTTCATGTAATATAAATTCCTTCTTCATCGTTGAATTCTCTCATGTTAAAATCATCATTAAGAAATAAAGCGATTAAGATAATCCAAGTGGAATCATACATTGAAGATCCTAACACCCACATATATTGAAAAATTACAACACTAAATTTCCCTAATTTAAAGTTTGAGAAAAAAAATACTTAAAGATGTAAATAGCATTGAAGCATAAATTGTGCGAACATAAAAGTAAATGAATATCTGAAAAATTAACTCAGAAACAAAATTCAAACGATTATGTAAAGAAAACTATTCAGAGGTTAATAATATTGGATAAAATATGTACTCGATATTTTCGTCAAAACTCAACTTTTCTACGTAATCCCCTACCTGAAATGGAAAGGAGTCTACATATCTTAGGACTATAAAAAGATGTTTAAAAAACTGACAATATTAATTTCTAATGTAAAATTTCTGATGTTTTGAGTTTAAAAATTGCATTACAGTCAATCCTGTTTTTGTTCGATGAATAGAGACCACATGAAAGAAATAGCACAAAAAATATTCCGAAACTTCATAACTAGCTATAACCATAAATTTTTCTAGTATATTATTAAAGAAAAAAAAATTATGCCGTGATGGAGGATCTCATTGAAAACAAGTTCTTAGAAAATCTGTCGAAAATTTCGGAAATAATGAGAAAGTGCTTTCGAAATCAAATAAATAATTAAATTACGCATGGAAACATTTTTTTAATTTTAATTTTACACTTTGAATATGGAGACATTTTCAAAATGCATATAATTCAATACTAATCGTCGTAATTCAAAATGCGCATCTTCTATTGATGTACTGGTTCAAAATTATTTTTCAAATCTTGAAGATTCTCACAGATTTGATTTTGTATTTATTTTTTGTAATATATTATTTATTTTATTTGTTTTAGAATTATATTTTTTATTTAATTTATTTTTGAAATATATTATTAACTTTATTTTGGAATAGTGGTAGCAGTTGATGTGATAGGTACATTCATAATATAAGAATACATATGTACACTAATATAAAATATTACAAGGATGCCGAAGAAAAGAAGAAAAAACGCAATTCTAATTCAGAAATGTTATTAAGAAGATTAATATAAAATACAAATCATGGATATAGTAATAAAAAAATGAAAGACACCTGTCAAAACAATACTACTAAACAAATATAGAATTGAACAATAAAATGATTGAGGCATAGAAAATTACGACACCAAGAACATTTCCAAATTCTGATCTAATTTTGAAGCTTCGATCATATTTGTCTTATATCGCTTTAGGGATTTTCCTACATAGCTAAACTGGGTATATGTTAGATGTCACTGTTATTTATCAACATTTTGACCACTGTTCCTAAAATATTCCAATTTTTTACAAAAGTCGCCAAATTTGGGGACTTTTCTTAAAAACTTTATAGCTCGATAATGGGGAAACGAAGACAAATGATTTATGCCTCAAAAAGTTTTCACTATGTCTTTTTGATTGCTACTTATTATTTTTTATTATATTAAACTACTCCTATGGTTCCCTGGTAAGATAAATAGTTGTCATTAACCCCAATTTAGTTATCTTTAGTTAGTAATTATGTCGAAGGTATTTTTGTGCAATTAAAAAATATTGAGATATCAAATATTATGCACATATGTGTCAGTAAATTCCTTTCAAATGATGAGAATTTTGTTTTTTACCTATTTGATTTGACAGGTGTTTTCACATACTCTTAAAGCGTATAGAAAGCGATGCTTTATGATTGCCATAAGCAAGGTTGCCGCTAAGGAAAATGGGCTATGAAACATTACAGACAAATGTTGCAGATTCTGTTTTTACCAGTTTGATTAAAGAGCAGGTGTTTCCGAATGTTGTTCTTTGTGGATTTCGCTGACGTTATGAAATCATTAACATCCAGTCAGAAGTATACATGCTTTTAATAGCGAAGTCAGTCAAACAAACGATCTCCCAAAGGAAAAAAGGTTAAGTGGAAATAAAAGTTTGTACAGAACCTATTCAAGCAAATTTGACTTGTTTTTTACATCTTAAGGTAAATTCTTTCCGCTGTAACATATTCGTAGAAGTATGAATCAAGAATGGGTTATCAGGTAAAATAAATAAATTTCTTTACTAAAGGGCACAAGGAAAAGTTTTGGGAAAACCATTCTCACTACTTTTCCCCCCTACTTTAGATCTTTGCATTCTTCACCTATATAAATTAAGTAACTCCAGTTCAAAATTTTTAAGAGAGAATAAGCATGCAAATACATTTACATCAATAAAATGTTCTTGTCTTATTATGTGTTCGCGCGCATGAACATTAGATTTAAATAAGTCAATGAGAGATTATCACGATTTTTTTGGCGGAGTGAGGTTAAATGTGTGATGGTTTGCCATGGGTTTACTAGAAAAGCATGCAATAATAATAGAAAAACAAATCGCTTCACGATACCTAAAAGTTTGAAACTTTTAATTATTCCAAGTATTATCTTAGCTGGTAAATTAACTTATTAACTTTTAAGCTTTTAAATGTCCTGAGTGTTATACATGCATCGAATTAAAGTTTCTCAAACCATTATGCTGAAGTTAAATCATTCAAGGGCCATATAATTAGATTCAAAAACGCACAATCTACAAGAAATAATTTAATCATTTTACGGAATCTTAATTGAAATTTTAACCGCCACTTAACTAAATAATAAAAAACACTTTTAACGTGTTAAACTTTATGCTATCTATATAAACTATATGCTATCTATTTTAAAAAGATATATATCTATATATATATGTGTGTGTGTGTCATCATTTCGCTCACATATTCCTAAAAACTACCAAAAAAATTTGCACTTACTTTTTAAAAGTTTCTTCGGATTCATTATGACCTTGTGATACAACATTTCGGAAACAGTCTTCGTAAGTTTTCATATTCAAAACTATTTCAACGCAGTTCAGATCATTTATATCTTCTCTGCCTGTGAAAAATAAGAGATATATAAAAGTTTAATCTTGAGAATAAATAAAACAATAAAATTGTTAGGGATTAATGTATTTAGTGTGTTCTTAACGGCTTCTGATAATCAATATTAAGGAATATGTATGCTGCTCAATATTAAAGGATGATATTTGTACACATTTTCTAAATAGGAATTTTTTATTTCCCAACAAACTTTCTTAATTCAAATTAACATCTACCATTACCGAATTATTAAGTGGAAAAGCAAGTAATTGCCCTATACACCACATTTTTTGAGAACTTTTGAAAAGTTTTTCAAAATAATTACTTTCTCCTTATTATTTGACATACATAGGTTGTGTAATCGAACATATTAAATATTTTTTGACAAAAAAGTTAAATTAAAAGCTAATTTAAATTTAATCTTTGTTGTGTTTCAGTGTTATTTTTCGGATTTTTTTTAATGTTTTTCATGTTATCTTTTTTATTTGTATTAGGTTGGTGCGTATGAAATGTCGGATTCTTAAGTGATTGAATAAAACTGCATATCTTTCTTCAAAAGCTGTTTATTCAATCAAAGTATGCTCCATTCGCTTCAATACACTTCTCTCAACGAGATTTTAAAGCGTAGATGCCTGTCTTAAAAAAATTTTGGTCTTTAGAATTAATAAACTCTGATATCGAGTTTTTTAGACTGTCTTCATTTTCATAGTGTTTGCCCCTTAAAAACAGCTCTAAATGCTTGAAAAAATGAAAATAGGTCGGCGAGAGATCCGGTGAATATGGTAGATGCTGCAAAACTTCATATTCCAGTTCGTTCCAGCTTATTTCGCTCTGTCAGTGCGTGCGGTACCCACTTGTCCATCTTCTTAACCTTGCCAATCTCAGAAAGGTGTCTCAATATCGTTGTATGGTCAACTTTCATCCTGATAGCAAGTTCCCTCGTGGATACGGCTGGATCCGCTTCCACTAGAGCCTTCAGGTCATCATTCTTCACAGACGTTTTGGGTCTTCCGCGCGGCTCATTTTGCAGTGAAAAATCGCCACTCCGAAATTTTTCGAACCAACGCTGCACTTTCCGATCGTTAACCGTATTCTCCCCAAACGCTTGGTTTATGTTGCGTGCAGCTTTTGCAGCACTATTACCAAGTTTGTACTCATATAAGAAAATGACGCGAATGTCGGCAGAATTCATATCGGCAATAAACTCAAAAGAAATAACAAAAGGGAAGACCTTCGAGAAAACCTATTTTGCTGAAATGAGTCTCTGGCAATGGACAATACGACTATGAATGAGGTTATGCCAAAGACAAAAGTATAACGAAAACAGGGAGACAAACGTCCGCATGTAAAGAGAATCCGACATTTCATACGCACCAACCTAATAATTTGGTTACGGATTCGAAAATCCATTTCGTGTCAAAATTTGTACAAGAGTATTTAAATTGCTTTAAAAAACTTTGGAAAATTTTTTAATATTTTGTTTCACTTTACTTTCAAATTTAATTTTTATGCCTTTTTAACTGTCGCAATATTTTTCTTTTAAAATACGATTATATAGGAATTAAACTAAAGTACGATGAAAGACTGGTTTTCGAAGTTGAAGTGTGAGTAGGGAGATGGCCACAAATTTCATTACCTTACGAGCATCACATCACAACCTTCGGACAAACGCTATGATTATCTGGATATTTTTGTGCCCCTTTGTGGATGGTACCATCTCTTGTAAGCCCAGTTAAATTCTTTTCTTATTATTTCTTGGGATACATTGATTCTAATGCTACAAACAAAGTAGTTGCCCCATCTGAATATTCTGAAATATTACATTTTGGAACTATGATAATCAGATAAACAAAGACTCAAAGTGTAGATTAGAATAACTAAGTCTCACTCTGGTTTGACACAGATCATTGTGATGGATCCCAGAATTGATGGGCCAGTAGATTTTTGATGATTTCTGCAAACGTTGAAATTTTGACAGGCGTAAGGATAAATATACTAACCAAATTCCTTTTTAAAATATTCCAAGTATAATTGTTGATTTCTGACAGCAAAATTAAAAGGGGGGAAAGTCAAACATGTTCAATAACGTATACTTTTAATATATAATATGTAATGTAATATGTTCATTCTATATAAATCCATTTAAACGATACACAGATAGCACTTTTTAAACAGCAACAACAAGTAGCAAACCATTTTTAAACAACCGCAACAACAAAAAGTTCTCAGAGGAAACTTGTTGGGAGATCAACACTTCAAAGAGAGAATTGGACCGACTACTCGCTTATCGCAACTCAACTAACGACCAATGGTTATCTCTCGGGTTTTTACAGTTTCCCTGATTGGGCAACGAATCTTCTAGAAGGATCTTTGTTCTTAATTCAGGTATCCCCCACCGTTTCCCCCCCCCCCAAATTCGTTGTCCAACTTGCTACCAAAGATAGCTGGAACTGCAATCTTTCAGCATGATATAATTATTTGTAAAACTTTCTTCCTTACCATAATAGTAACAATACAGAAAAGCAATATTGTAAAAGCAAATTTGTTACTACCCATTTTCCGAATAATATCGCTTACACAACAGTTTATAAGTTGTGTTCTTGCTGTATAATTTAAGGTTTGAAATTGAGGATATATCTATTGCTTTTAGATACATAAACTTCAGAATGAATCCAAAATAGAAATATGTTTGTTTTAATCGAGGAATTGCACATTAATTTTTACGAATTAATTTGTAAGTTTATGCTTCATTTTATCATAATATACACGTCTTCTAAATGTTTCATGAAAACAGTACAGTTTTAATAGTATTTAATTGATATATAAAATATTTCAAAATTCTTAAATGGATAAATTATTTAAACATAAGTATATATTTCAAATATGTTCCTTAATGACATAATAAGTATATGTTTTTTAAATGGATAAATTATTTAAACATAAGTATATGTTTCAAATTCTTTTCAATTTTTTTTAAATAGTTAGAATGCAAGAAAATGTCGATTTCTCCAAATTCTCAAAAGAAAAGCATTTGGCTCGAATTTCTTGTATCAAAGAGGTACCGCTGTGAAATCTACTTGCCTTTATATATTTCCTCCAAATACATTTGTGCATAATCCTTCATTTGCGTGATTGTCTTGTTCATGAGAACTGTGAATCCTCGGAAATCGGGTCGGCATTCTTTGCTGGATGTTTCCATACATGCCTCGCCATGTTCCATAATCCTGGAAAAATTCATTTACAATATTATAAATATTTCCACGTTTTAATGAAGTTCTCCAAGCCTTTTTCAGTACGATTGAAAATATAACAAAATACATTTGACCGAAAGAGAAATATTGGAGTCGAAATAAAAATATGGCATATAAAAATGCTTTGTTCATTCACTTTACAGAAAGCGAGTTTTAATTAGAATAAAATAATTATGTTAAGAAGTGCTAGTTTTTAAATATTTTCCCTTAACTCTGGATTCCTTTAATTTTAATTTAATGACTCTAAGTCGGAAATGGAAAATCAATTTAATTTCTATTCTAAGATTAGTCTATTTTTGTATTTGCTGATTTCATGAAAGCTCAACTGGACAAAAATGAATCCTATTTATCAAAATGAAATTCGACAATTTTTTTTAAAAACTACATTAATAAATTGTCTATTATTTATACGCTGGAATACAAAAGAAAGGCTCGTGAGTCAGTTGTCAAACAAGGCATTCCTTTTTTCTTTCTCTCATATGTAGTACAGAGAAGATTTTAAAAAATGTGAACTCGTGATTCTGAGAAATCTCCATTTTTTCTACCTCCCAGAATTCTAAAAAACAAATCTTTGGAAAATTCTTGCCTGTCCATTTGTCTGTATTTGACAAAGATAACTCAAAAATGCTTTTAAGCAAGATGTATGAAGTTTGGTAAACGATCTTTATGCAAAATTTAGAGTAAACTCAGTTCATTTGGTCTAAATATCATTATTTACATTAAACTTTGGCAAAAAAAACTGTTAATATATTAATAGTTTCATGAACATTATACCTAAATAACAAACGTGTCAAGAAGCTTCAAGGTCCTAAATATCCATCTACACATCTAATAATCTATATCTTCAATTCTTATAATAAAACTCAATGTGTGTGTGTTGGCGTTCTACAGGCCAGACTGTTTGGCCTTCAATTACCTAAATTGACATGTGTATACTTTAGAGGTCAAAAATGTGCACCTTGGATCAATTTTTTAAAATTTTTAATTAGAATTTCAGTTAATTAAAAATGAAGTGACATTTGAGAGTTTTTCTATTTTAACTTCCGAAAATATTACAGCAAAGACTTGAGCTTTGCATCAAGTTAAAGCTCAAAAAAATTATCTTTTTAATATGAATACTTTAACCTACCATTTAAATTTCTATTTTTATTTAAGAAATATTTTGACCATATTTTTCAATAATATGTTTCCCATAAAATTAAAATTCAATTTAATCTGCACGATTAAATTTAATTTTAATTTTGTCAATTGTAAAAAATTAGCTTTTTTCAAAGTGTGACCAACATGGTGTTAACAGAAATTCAAATAAAAAAAATAAGTAAACTAGTATTGCAAATTAAGTATATAAAAGTGTAATTTTCAGCACTTGCCCGTTTGAAATGAAAAAAAAATTAGAAATACAATATTTAAAAAAAAAACAATTTAAATTTTTACCTAGGCTCTCTGCTCTTTGAGTCAGTCATATTTAAACAAAATATTCTTGAGACATAAATTCTTTAAAAAAATTGTTGAATTAAAAATCAACTGAATCAGTTATTAAAGCTGAGTGATCTATGAAATTCAAATATCATTCTTTTTTTAAAAAAACTGGCAATTTTAGACAATTTTACTGACCGTCTCAAAAAAGATACGCCAATCTTCTTCCATGGTTTCTGGACAGTAATTGGCCAACGATAATTAAAATGGTAATTGTTTTAAAATTGATGTATAATAACTTCATAAATCTATCAAATTCGATTGCAGAACATAGAAATGTTTTTTATTTATTTAAAAGTAGAACTATCAAGAATATTTAGTGGAATATGATTCCTTAGAAAATTGTTACAAAAGAATTGTGTAAAATTTAAATCGTAATTTTTTCGTAAATATATTTATTGACTGAAATAAAATAAAATATTTTTATTTACATTCGTTAAATACTCTGAAAGTTAAAAACTGAATTTTATAATGAATCGGAGAAATTTTTGCTGGATAATTCTTTAATATATTATCTAAATTACAAAAATTATTCTCCAGTGAACATAAAACTTCAATGCCGAACTGTTCTGCTTTTAATATTCATATTTTTTAAAAAGGCAAGGTTTATTAAAATTAAAAATGTTTTTTATATTAATTGCAGTTTAATATTTCCATTCTAATTTAAAGTCGAAATTTTATGGCGGATGATAGAAAATTAAAGAGTTACATAATACAATGAAAATCTACATAATAGTATGACTGAATAATATAACTATTTTGCAGAAAAACTATTATGAGACCAAGTTACATAAAATAATTAATTGAAAATTTTAGTTATAATTAATACTGGCTAACCAGTTGGTCGCTAAATGCTGATGGTATTATATAAGTCCAATATACAGACATTTCTAATCCAGTAGTTGCAACAAGCGTTAGCTGATAAAATTGCAACCAAGAATCCATATTAATGCACTAGTAAATACTAAAGCAAAAATACATAAGATTTTTTTTCCCTTTAACTCATGCAGACACCCTGTTCAAATAAATTAATAAGACTTATTTTGAAGTTCTTTCGATCTGATAAGCGTCTTCTTCTATTTGCCAAAAGAAGTTCTTTGTTTTCACAGATGACTACAAGTCTGTTATTTCCATAGTAATAAAATATAATTATTATTCTTCAGAATAATAAAAGTGCTCTAGAATTTTTTTTTCTAAGCTTGTGGGTATTTATGCGTTTTAACATTAAATCAGTTAGTGTGGTTTAAAAAAATAGAAGGCCGCTCCATATCTTTGCGTAAAATGCATATAAGAGCAAAAAAAATTATGGACATTTTATAATTTTAATTTTCTTAAATAAACAGAAATATCTCCAGATGAATAACAAACGAAAAAACAAAAGAAATATTTATTGAATAAAAACAATTTAACACGTGCATAATTAATATCTTCACGTTCAATTTTTTTTTTTCTTTTCTGGCAGATTGCAAAGGATTATGAAGAAAAAAGTAGTAAATAATATAAATTTCCGAATAGTAGTTGAAGTAAAAATTCTTTTCATAAATTTGAATTTCTATTTACAAGGATTCAATCATATTTTTAAAAATCGTTTGCATTCTGATAGAAAAGAAAGTTAAACTTGAGCTGCCTAAGTTGTATCTCGAAAAACAGTTAAGGTTATACATATGTGTGTGTCTGTGTGTGTGTGTAAAGTTTTAAAAGTTTGGACGTAGATTGCAGTTCGAAGACATTGAAGAGACTTTTCATTCACAAGTTCGCTTTATTCTTCCTCCGGATAAGGCAAGGATTATTTATAAGAAGACGTGAACACAGTCCGGCCAGAGCACGGCGGG
>JAPMOQ010061697.1:1751687-1767933 GCA_026543055.1 Argiope trifasciata | reverse complement strand
ATTATTTATAAGAAGACGTGAACACAGTCCGGCCAGAGCACGGCGGGAAAGCAAAAAAAGGCAGAAATTACTTTTCCCTCATTTTTTATATCATATTTGATAGGGAAAATATTGTTTACAGTGCTAATATGTTATAAAGATCCTCATAGGGAATTTGGGTACATATCCCAAAAAAGGCAAGGGAAACAGTGATCTTTTTCGTTTAGGTCAGCAAATTTATCATTTCACTCACAGTGTGGGAACAGCTTCGGATTTTAACCAATTCAGCATTTTGCAAAACCTTTCTTGAATAAAATACGTTGAAAAATTGGAATCTAATCAGGAAATAAGAAAATATTTAATATATAAAGTAATAAAATATACAAAACTATCTTAATTTAGCCACTATCAAAGTCATTCTAAAATATTCTCTTATTTCCTGATCCGATTCCAATTTCACTACTTAATTAATTCAAGAAATGATCTTAATCAGCGATTCCCAAGGTGAGAGTGATGGATAAAAGTTGCTGACAAAAACAAATAATTTTATAAAAAGATCCCTGTGCTTCCCTGGTTTTGAAAGTCACATGTTCAGAATCCCTATGAGAATATTAATAATATATTAGTACCGTAATCAATATTTTCCTTGTCAAAATATTATAACATGAGGGAAATCGATATCAGCCATTTCCCCTCACTTCTGCTTGGCCGCGCTGCTTGTAAATATGCCCGCCGACCTGATGTAATAAAGTGAATTTTAAAATGAATTGCTTTCTTCAACAACAGCGGGAAGCAATATATGTGTGTGTGTGTGTGTGTGTGTGTGTTTTGCCAGGTACCTCACTTTCCGTCGTTGAACAACGCCTCTGGTGGAGAAAATAAGAGTTGCTATAGTTGACGCCAAGACGCGGCGATGTGAAGACGAACTTTTACGGCGTGTTATTTAAAAGACGAAATTTTATTTAGCTCTGAACCTGATTATCGAATTCTCATCATGCTAATTTATCATCAAATTGTTCATCATAATATGTGCATTATCATTGACGTAACTATATTATCGTTTATTAAATTCTCAAATACCAACTAATTCGAACTTGTTATTATTTGGTCATCACCACCAACCGCTCATATATAAATAAATTTCGGAAAAAAATTTGTCAGAATATTTAGGACATCTATTTAATTAAAGCAATGTTCTGAAATTACACGAAAATAAATGAACGGAAGATGAAATGAGGTTATAAAAAAATGTCAAAAATACCTGTCAACTATAGTGTTTAAGTCTTGACCACCATCTTTATATTTTCTGTTAATGAAGCATTCGTGGAAGCCATAATTCCATTTTAACAATTCCACATTCTCACACACTGAGCTCCCATCACTCCTCTTAGCAATGTAAGGAAAAACCCGCAGTGGCTCTGAAACATTTTAATTATTTAGTTAGAAGAGCATCTAGATGGCATGCAACCGAAAAGAAAAGATATTGTAATTTTTTAATAATAAACAAACAGAATAAAAGGAATATACTCAGACAGAATTTTTTATGCCTCATATACAAAATATAAAGTATTGTAATCTTCAAACCGATTCAAATTCGAGATTTTACCAAATCTTCACATTTTCAGACCTCTGACCAAAAACCTTCTAAAACCACACAAAACCCTCCAAACCTTCTAAAATCACATTTTTTCATTATGTCTCAATGTCTGTGAACACAATAACTCCAACACGCTTAGAGCAAGGTGAAAAAAAAAATCGGTTTCCCACCAACTTTGTAAATTTCTGTCAAATTTTGAAAGAAATCCAGTCTTTTCTGTCTGGTTGTTCGTGTAGAAGTGAACTCGATATCAACAAAACTAAATACTTAGATAGATAAAATTTTATACAGGTATTTAGCATCTGAAATGTAAAAACTAACAAATTTTGAAACAAATCTGTTAAAGGATAGACCGTCTGCTGGCTTGCACTTTCGCAGGCATGTAAACGCAATAACTCATAAACACAATGTGACAAGAGACATACCGAATTTCAATAAAATTCGATATATGATCCTGTGATATAACAGTGGTTTCATGTTGAATTTTATTTTCAATTGATTGAGAAATGAGCGTCTGAACTACGTATTCGTATAATAGATTGGGAAACAATGCTAGATTGATTTCAAAGTTTTATATTTCGTATTTGTAGTTCGCGAAGATCTTCGATTTTATGTGAGGGGAGAAAGGTAAGATCTTTATAGGGATGTGTGCGAGACAGTTTCGGGAAGATCACTTGAATTCGTAAAGTTTTAATATACTTTCATAAATAAAGTTTTGCAGAAAAAATACATATTTTTCAGTTTCCTAGTTAGGGGTAATTTCATTTTTTTCTTATCATTTACCACTAACAACGAATTACTTCATACAAACCAAATAGCTAAATTTGAATTATAAAATACGAAATAACTTTAATATTTTTTTTCTTATTACTATATTCGTACACTATGTAAAATTTTGTTTTCCATTAAGTTGAAAAAGGGACTCAAAGTACACATTTTAATGTTAATTATGTAATATTTAGGTACGAACAATATTTGGCGAAGGTATTGGCGGAAGAGTGCCAATGTGCAGGTTGAATACCGCCAAGGATCGAACCTGCGATCTTCCGATTTGCAGCCGAGTAACATCCACCATACAAAAGTGGCCACTGATGTTTAGTGGCAGTTACTGGCTTATATTAAGATGTCACTACAAATCAATCTCAGAAAAAAATTAAAAACACGTTCAGCAATAGGCTCTTCTATAACCAGTGTTCGCCAATGCTATGCAGTCAATACATAAGTACAGGCTTTCTTTGTTGCACGAAGCATACAATTCGCAAGTGAAAGATTCTGAAAATAAAAATCTGAGACTTCATGATCCACGACCATGCACAGTGTCCACAACTTTAAGCGAAGAAAAATAAAACTCATTAGAAGTTTGGGAGAGCCAATTTCGGGTAGGCCATGTCCATACCTAATGTTTTCTTACTGTCATTCGCACTTCGATAGTTAGACAGTTTTTCTGGAAATAAGTTTCATTCAAAATTTAATTGAAATCTAGAATCTTTGATGAAAAGACCACTTATCAAATTTCGTTTATATAGCTGGAATCGTTTTTGGATTATCGAATTTAGTATTCAAACCTTTTAAAACACTGAATGAGTCATTCACATGTAATAACCCACGATTTATTTATGAGTAATTTGGTTTCAACTGTTTTCCTTGGCGAAGAGCGCCTAACGCGAAGGTTAACACGAACCTAATAAGCAAGGTCAATATTCATTGCTCACGGAAAGAGGAAAAATGTTTTCAATCGACTAAGAAAAGTTTGTTGCATTAAAAATTGATTATTCAGTAAATCATTTATTTCTGAATAAGTAAAAGATTAAAAGTGAAGATAGTTATATATACGCATCTGCTTTAATTAATTCCAAAAAATTAATAAATAATTAAATAATCTAAGCAATTTTCTAGATATATCTGATTTTGGTTTCTCATTACATACTCTATTATAAATACAGCAGCTATTTTATTTCATCTAATATTAAGCAGTATTTAGTCATATGTTTTTTGAAAAAGACTAGTTGTGAACTGAAACTGTTGAAAAAAACCCAGTGGCGATGGTCTCCCCAAAACTTTCTTGTGTATTCTCTGTTAAAGGTGTTATCTCAAAGAAGACCTTGCATGCCTTTAACGAACAATAATTAAAAAATGTCAATATTTGGAGTGAATTTAGCATTTTACTGATCCTCTCGTGTTATCCTTGGCGTGTTATTTGGCGATTTATCCCTGGCATGTGGATAATAGTATCCAAAAGTCGAATTTGTGTTTTAAAAGAGCATTTCCGAACCAATTGAAACAAAAATCTGGCATAAAATTGTAATTGTAGTCACAAAATCCCATGCCAGATTTGATATATTTAAATCATTGAATTTTTATAATGTTTACTGTTTCTGAAATTATAGACCGACAAACGGTCAATCCCTCCATGGATTTGTCTTCTTGAAAGGTGTATATAGATGTTTATTCTAGACTATAGATGTTACTTCTGGGTATCGAATTTTATCCATCCAAATCTCTTCGTTTTGTAGTTATCGTGTTAAATTATATTCGAACATCTGGATAGACCAACTTCCTTTGATTAGATTTTGCTCAAAATTTGATAGAAATCTGCAAATTTAGAATAAAGATCGTGTGCCAAATTTCGTCCGTGTTGATCAAAGCATTTTTGAGTTATTTTCATCACAGACGGACATTATCCAAAAATGAGTATTTCAAACAGGGTGGTCTAAAACATGGATATTTTTTCACATCAACATGTCAAAATTTCTAGCTCAAATTTGTGATAATTACAATATTTTCTCTAATAAAAGTTAATAGAGAGTAAAAAATGTTGTCTTTTCGTAAATGTAATGTAAATTAGACTTTTTAAAACTTCTCGTAAATGTAAATTAGACAGCAAAAAAAAATTACATGTCAAAAAACATGTACTCCAAAACAAAAATCACGAAAAAAGACGTTTTATGGTTCATTTGTTATCTAATTTACTTTTTTTTGTTCTTGAATAAACCAGCATTCAAACATCTGGCGACGATTTGTTTTGCCTTTTTTGTCTTTCTTATATTCTGTAGAAATCTGGCAGTTATTATTATCGATTCTAGATTTAAAAAACAGATCTAGAATCAATAATAATAGTTATTTCGCCGATTAGATAAGTGGAGTATTGTTTTATTCAAACTCGAACATCGGTAATTCATAAACCACTTATTATTCATTAATAGTTTGGTGCTATACCAAGGAATTATCGTAAGTATTAATTAATGGGTTTTCTATACTTGTATTAAAAAATTTCAAATTAACTATTTCAAAATGAATTTCTGTCTTGCATTTCTTTGGTATACAGGACTTCCGATTAAATATCATAAAACAGAATTTTGATTCTATCGATTCTAGCAGTTACATTCAATTAATTCAATTAGTATTAAATATTCGAAAAGGTTCTAAATGAACAATAACTGGCTCTTAATATATAGCATGCATTCCATTGAATGCAAACGTTCTCCTTTTCTTTAATATATTAATTACTACAGAAATAAGAAGAAATAATATTGCATGAATGTTAAAATCACTGCCTAGTTTAGTTTAGTTACATTAACGCTCCATTTTAAAGAAACGGGGCTATTTTGAGACGGGGCTCATAATTTTTAACCGCGGTCATATTAGGAGGAGGACATCTGAGTTGGCGAACACCAATGGAGGGCTTTTGGCCCGGATGGATTTAGCGTGCATCAAACTCGCTTACACAACGGTTCTTCAGTGAAACTCGCTGAAAAAATATGCACCAGACCCGCTTAAAAAACTGGTTTTCAGAGACCTTAACTCCAGGCCATCTCGACCCGTTAAAAATGCTACATAAGAGAAAGAAGTACTGGTATGAAAGAAAGAAGTATTGAGAAGATAATGATACTCCACTTCATTCCTGTATCTACGCATCATAATTATGACAGATTTGGATCACAATTTATCAAATTTTACATACCACACCATCCTTGAAATGCTACAAATCTTCCAGTAAATGGAAGAAGGATAGGTAGATAAATTAAAACAGAAAAGATAAGTTTTACACTGCGCGAGAAACAGTTCCTCCCCTTCTAGAGATTCAATGATTAATTACTAATACTCAGGGAAAACATAATTTTATTTATAGAATTTTTGGGGTCTCATCAAACTTCTACCATTTTTTTTTTAATCTTTGAAAGCTATGAAGCTTTGAATGACATTCGAAGAATCGCATTTCTTCTGTCAAGAAAGATATTTTTATCTATCCAAGCAATTTTTTGACATTTGATATGAGTGCAGTTACATTTCGCGTATTGTTTTAAAATATAGGTAACCTGAAAAAGAAATTTGAAGTTCCATAAATATCTTTTCCTGCGTTATCAAAAGACATCTGCCAACACGGAATTTTCTAAATTTATTACTCAAAACAATGAAAATGCTCGTGTCGGTAGGGAACGTTCGTGTGAAATGATTGTCAATAGCAGACATTTGCTTCATTTTCTCTTTGAAGGCGAAACTTATAAGTCAGAGTCAAGAATTTTATGTGCTGTTGTTTCGAAACTTTATTTAGATTTTTAATCAATTTAGCAGAAATGATATTTCGAGAATAATTCAAGGCTTTTCGCCAAATATTTGAATGAAAAGAATTTTGAAACTTTTTTCAAATTCTAAAAACAATAAAAAGAGCCTACTATTTAATGACATTAATTTTGATTTTGGCTACATTTTCAGTGAATTTCAGTAAATTCCAAAAGAAATATTCAAAAAATGTTTCCTTTCATTGATGAGCAATAAAATGTAAGCGATTTTTATCTTTTCTATTTATATGTTATGCATCCATGCGAAATTTCAACGGGGAAATCAAATCAATCATAAATGCAAATTTAATTTCTTAATTGAATAAAAAATTTGAATAAATAAATAAATAAATATTTAAAAAATAAAAACGCGTACAAGTGTGAAAAACTAATGAGACGCTCATTGTTAATTATAAACAAGTGATATAAAAAAAACTTTTAATACAATTCCAACTTAGGTTAAGCAAGAATTTTTTTTTTTCATTTTAGTTACTTTCTATTGAATAATTGTCAAAAGTATTATTAAGTATCACATAATGACTGATTTTCAAAGTAATGAACTCACATTCATCACTTTCACGTGAAAAATACTGAAATCCTCGCATTTCATCAATGGAACTACTGCCTGTCAATTTCAAGAGTCATTTCAAACTGCTAAAACTCTATTTAAAGTAGTAAAAGTTAACTAAATTTAATGAATGAATTAATATTTGAAAAAAACTGTATTAACATCGAGTGTCATTCATAACAAGTTTTAAAAATGCATTTGAACTCGAGTGGATGAATAAAAAGAATTTTATTAATGACTGAAAATTAATAAACAAGATATATAAATAAATAAATATAGGGAGAATGTGAACTAATAATATTAATTGAAAAAAGTGAAAAGCCGTTAAATAATTAATTTACTGTCATATATTGTTTAAAAGTTGGTTAAAAAGCAATAAATAAGAAACACACTAAATTCTTTCATTTATTTGTTTATTCATTATTATGATAAAATTATGCGAGATTTTTTTCCTTTTTTAATGGTTAGTTTATAATTATCAACAAATTGAAAGTCATGAAGTATTATTTTAAAATTATTTATTAACCTCCAATGCAATCAGCTGCTCATCCACCGTATTAATATTATTAATTTAATCTCATTAACTAAGTTTTATTAACTACATCTTAACACAAATTACTTTCATCTTACCGTGAATATCACTTGCATCTTATTGCTTTGAACAAGCCGCTTCGGCAATCAATTGGTTCGTTGTAAATAATAATAATTGAAAACTGTTATTAAATATTTTGTGTAATTATGCAATAATAGCTTTCTTAATAAAATAGTTTTGAAATTCAAAATTTGATATACAATTAACTCTTACTTTCTTAGCAGACTATAAAAAAATTTCTATTAAATAAATTAACATTAAATAATTATAATATATTGAGATAGTATTTATTCATTTAACTAATTATATTATTTTTGATATTAAATAATTCTTCCCGTAAATTAATAATTTTTTATTTTATTTATAAACTTATTTTTTAACCTTAATTATTGAATGCTTTTATTTATAAGAACGGAAATCATTAACTAATAATTATGATTAATTTTTCAAGAATAATATGACTTCAGTTCTTTTTTTTTTTTCTTAAGGTTTGGTCAGACTTAAGGTTTTCTTTTTTCCCTTTTTGAGATGTTAAAAACAAATCTAAAAATATATTCACTAATTTACTAAATAAAAAGAATGAAAGTAAAATACATTATTCACAAAAATTTCATTGATATTTGGTTTTATTTGTGAAATGAAACCAAATTATATAATACTTGATATCACGAAATGCGCAAATCTGACAATTTTAAAGAACTTATATTGCTTCTTGTGACTAATTAGAAAAAAGCAAATTGAAATATTTAGAAACAAGTTGAGAAGTATATGAAGAAAACGCATAAAAGGCACTGGTAAGAAATTAAATTTTTAGAAATTGATGTTAAAATGCGGCATGCATTTCAACCCTATTATATACTAGCCGCCTTTGGCGACCAGCTGGTTTGCCATGAGTAAAGTGTTCTAAAATTTTCAATTAAATCACATATTCATTAGCCTTGAAGTAATTCCGGGCATTGATTGACCTGAAATTAATATTTTCTTTAAGATGATGGACGGAAAGTTCTAAAAGTACGCCTTTTCCTAGTAATATTCTTTAATTTTATAAATCAGTCAGTTATAACCATCGGTCATGCTTCAAAAATATTAAAAATATTTCGATGATGTTGCCAAAATATTAAATATGTTTTTTAAAGAAAGCGGGAATGGGAAAAAAGTATTAAATTAATTATACAGATATTGCAAACGATTACATAAATATGCCATTAAGTCGGGATTTCAATGCATATCCTGTCTAAATTCAATCAGGTTTACCGTAAATAAAGAAGATTTATTGAGTTAATGATATGGATATTGCAAAGGATTGTAGAAACCTTTGCTTTGCATTTATTTTTTAAAGAAAATATCACATTTTATATTTCTTTTATTTTATCCAGTCATGTGCTGAAAGTTGCATTTTTTTAGATTTATTTTGAAGATGATAATTTTTTTTTGAACTTCCGGCATTCTTTTATTTTATCCAGTCACGTGCTAAAAAAACCTAGTAAAATATTTTTTTAATTCGTTAAAAATAGAAGCTTGAGTTATAAATTAAAACAGTGATACCATTAGAAGGCTAATTTTTTTATCTTTAAATTGATGTAAAAATCATGTTTATGCAATCATATTTTCGGAAGTTATAGCGGGAAAACGTCAAAATTTCAGTTAAATTTTAATTAATTCAAATTCTAATTAAAAATTCGAAAAAAGGGCTCCGAGGTGCACATTCCGGACCTCCAAGGTATACATGTACCAAATTTGGTAGCTGTAAGTCCAACGGTTTGGCCTGTAGAGCGCCAACACACACACACACATTGAGCTTTATTATAAGTATAGATTATCTTGAAATTAATTTTTTATGAAAAAAGCATTAATGAGTTTGATTCATATATGATTCGAATTTTATACATCCGCATTTGTTTCTTCAATAAAGATCGTATTTTGTAGTTTTTCATGCAAAATATTTAAAATGGCCTCTTTTTGTTTTTCTTTTTAAATGACATCCCAGTCTTGTTTGGTTGCGCAGTGTAAGCAAAAATTTTCAGCTCAGAATTCTTGCTATAAAATTTCGTATTCTAATTCTGCAATAGTGTTCTACTGGTTTATTTCCTCTATTTATTTGCCGATCTTCCATTCCTTATTGAACTGTATTTAAAAGAACAGACCGAATTTGGTTAGTGGCGTAAGCAGATGACACAACAGCATAATTTGATAGCGAAAATAAATGAGAGTACTGATCCATCAACTACTCGTTGCCGAGGAACAACTCCATTTTCAAATGGAAGGATCAGAAAAAAAAAAAGAGGGGGAGAGGGAATGCGGAAACGAATATTTGCAGTACGAGAGCGTTTAATTCGAAAAGGATTTCAGTCGATTTTTTTCGTGGAATATTTTTTAATGGAATGGTGGGATTATGAAATAATTTCTCTAATCGAGTTGATAAACAATTCGATGAAAGAAAATTTAATAACATTGTACTTTCTGTTGGTTACAAGCAATTTATCTTTAAAAAGGCGAACATAAATGAAAATACATTATTTTTAAATAGACCTATGTTAAAGTCAATTCATGCTTGCTTGATGTATGTTAAGTTCCAAGTGAACTCATACTCTTCTTGCGTAATCTTCCAAAATTAGGACGAAAGCAGTCATTGTGATGTATTTTGGTATTTTTCGGTTCTTCGCTATATTCATGTTATCGTATTATAAAATGGTTGATTTAGTTTCATATTTCAACGCACCTTTAACAGTCAATGATTCATTGTATGTTAATATTTCCTACTATTATTTTACACTCTCCCTATATACATATTTCTTGTTCAAATTTTCAGTTGTTAATAAAATACTTTTTATTCGTTCACTTGAGTTTAAATGCATTTTTTTTTACTTTTAGTGGATGACACTCGATGTTAATACAGTTTTTTCATTCAAATATTCATTAATTCGTTAAATTCAATTCATTTTCAATGCTTTAAAAATACAAAATTTAGCAGTTTGTAATTAAAATTGAAATCGACAAGCAGTAGCTCAATCGGTAAAATGCGAGGATTTCAGTACTTTTCGCCTGAACGTAAAGAATGCGAGTTCCATTCTTGTTATTTTTGGATACTTAATAATTTTTGGATAGTTATTTAATAAAAAAATAGCTAAAATAAAATGTTCATTTGTTGACCTAAGTAGGAATTGAATTTAAAAGAGTGTTTTTTATATTACTTGTTTTTCTATATTTTTTAACTTTAAGAATACTTATTTTCTTTTATTTATCTATTATGGCTTAGTATTGCTGTGGATTCAATTTTGTTAACGGCATTATTGAAGATCTTTGGGTTTAAGTGAATTTAATGTGACTGGCCTCACCAATCATCCTTAAAATCGCGGAGTCATCGTCAACATCAAAATTAATCAAAATGTCAAGATCAAATTTATTCGCAGTTAATCAAAATTATTCTCTACATATACATATACCTTATTCGAGAAAGAAAGGAAAAACAAAATAAAAACACATTTTTTCTTTCCCAAAACTGACAGAACAAATAAAATAGCTGTGTCATCTATTTTTGTTTATACAGATGTCGTCTCCTTTCATATCCGTTTCAATGTGAATTGAAACTTGTGTCTTTTGTGTCATTGTTTTTGCTATGAATTGGCATGTCTCAGTAGCAAGTTTTCTTTTCTTTTTTTTTAAATTCAAGAGACAATTGCCTTACTTTTGTCCAAACCACAATATATGAGCCTTTTAATGATTTTCTTAGCTTTCTAAATTCTAAATAGATGCTTCCCAAAAACAAAACAAAACGGTTATCCAATTATTGTTAAGGATTTTCGAAATGTATCTACTACGATCATTTTTAAAGTAAATCCGTACCGAAATTCAAGGGATATCAAAAAATAACCGCTTATGTTTTGTATATTTCAAGCATAAGTTAAGGATACAAAAATTTTAATCGTTAATTTAAAAAAGTTTTTATTAATGTAATAAAAAGTAGCAGGTTTATTTCATTGTTATTTTATCATCGTTATATTATCTCAGTTTATCATTTTTCTTTTAGCCTTTAATTAATCATTCATTGACTTCATCTCTACTAATAATAAAGATGAATGAGTGTGTGTATATCCTATAGACTAGGCAATCTAATCTACAGCTTCCAAATTTAAAGCGCGTATAAATCTTCAGGAATAAGAATATATTCTTCGGAGCGATTATTTGAATTTTTAATTAGAATTTTAATTAGTTAAAATTTAATCTAAATGACCAATTTAATAGTCGTGCGAATTTTCGCTGAATTTTAGCAATTGTTTTAAAATATTTTTTAATCTAATTTCTTATAGCAGATTACATTGTTGCCCTGAAATTCAAACCTTTTGCAGTGCTGTATTAATTATCCCATTGCATGATTGTCGTTCATTGTTAAAAGTTGAAAAACAAGTAATATAAAAAAAATTAATTCACTTCCTACTTAGGTCAACAAAGAATTTTTTATTTTAATTACTTTTTAATTAATAATTATCAAAAAAATTAATTATCAAACAATGATTGATTCTCACAAGAAGAGAAGTCGCATTCTACACTTTCACTTGAAAAATATTGAAATCTTTGCATTTCACCGAAGGAGTTACTGCCTGTTTCTTTCCACTTTCATTACAAACTGTCAAAATTCTATTTAAAGTATTAAAATTTAATTACAGTTAATAAATAAATTAATAACATTTTTAAAAAACTGTATTAACATGGAATATCATCCGATAAAAGTTTAAAAACTGTATTTGAACTCCATTGGATGAATAAAAACTATTTCATGAACGGTTGAAAATCTGAACGCGAAACCATTTATATGTTTAAACACCTGTCGACGAAAAATAAAATACAAATTTATTAAATGAAGAATTATTTCATTGCAGTTCAAGATGCAATTGATATATTTGACAGATTTAAGATCAGTGACCTTATTTGAAAAGAGTTCAGGGAAATCTCAAAAACCACTTGCGAAATTTCCGCTAAAAATCAGTTTAATGGTTAACACTTCGTAGAATAAAAAATTACAGGAATATATGTTTTTTAGCAATTACTGGCTGTCAAAATGGGAAAGTAATTACATATAGATAACATCTGTTTCAATTCAGCTCGGACTGATAATGTTAGAAATTCTTGAAAAACATGGAGTTCAAAATTGAAACTTCAGGAAACTTCTTCTTGTCCTCTCCCAATTTTAAAATACTACAAAAAAATTGATTGCAAATTCAAGTAAATGACGTCTGGAAATGTCGGTATGATTCAAAAGATAATTATGCAAGTGAAAATAAAGGAAATTGAATGTTGAAGTAGCAATAATCTAGTAATTGCAGTTTCATTTCTTAAAGGGGAATCTTTCCAGAGACGAAGAAAGTAAGTTTAAAAAACAGTTTCAAAATTGCTCAGAATTATATAAGAATGATTAAAATCTCTGTGCGAAAATGTATCATTTTAAAACAGTATAATTTTCTAAAAAAATAGTACTTCCTCTTTTCAAAAATTTAATATAGATTTTAAAACACGTTAGGAAATTACTGAAGAAGACAAAAGATTTGATAAACAAGTGATGAAGATGTGATAGTTTCTGAAAAATGTTTTGATTGAGTTAGATTTTGAATAGCATGCATTTTTTATTTATTAGTCTAGCATGTTTGTATTGCACGTTTAACTTTCTTCAGAACACCGGTACTGTATCATATCAAATCGAATGAATGATTCATAAAGAAGACTAAAACGATACTTCAAAAGTTAAAAGATTTTAAAGAATTCTAAAAAAACCCTCTTAATCATACTAATTAACTAACGTCTTCAAATTCAAATTTCTAATCAATTCAAAAACTTAATGTAAAATTATTTTCCAATTTTCATAAGAATTCGAGAATATTTATGAACGAAATCGTCAGGTTTTTGCACATTTTACAGCATGAATTTATGGAATATCACGGTTTAAAAAAAAGAAGAAAGATATCAGGAATAAAATTAATGCAAACTAAAATTAACTTCATTTCTAAAATCCATGGAGAAGTTACATTCTTATGTAAATCAATTTTTGGAGAGGATCTAAGCAATACATAAATTAATGATCCAGCTACTAAGATTAAGCCATTCAGCTACTTGGTTAGCCTTTGTTTCCTCGCCAACCATGACAAAATCGTACCAACCATCCAAAAACAAGCCAAAAGTTCGCCATCATAAATGGTTGCATAAAATTCTAACATTTCAGGGTTGCAATGAAAGGCTCACAAGATTACGTTTAGCGAGATATCGCTCCAAAATAATGTAATTTTGACAACGGATGTTAATCTCAAATCTAAGCAATTCGGTTAAGTGGAGATTTGTTGTAAATAATTTGGAAATTAAATTGTAAATTTAGTTGGCAATAAATCACCAAATGAGACAACCTTCTGCATTATTTTCTAATAACCTAAAAGCGAAAAAATACCTCAAAAGCTATAAGTCACCAATTTGTTGCCTACGCATTTTGGGATTTCAAAAAATTTAAACTCAAACAACATCATGTTCACACATGATAATAAAAAAAAGTCTAACTAATATTATTCAAAAGCAAGTATTACTTGTTTAATATATTATAATTTGTAACAATGATTTGAAATATAAACATTAATGATGGAGAAGTGCAGTGTCTCCCTTAAAATGATGAAATGATAATTATACAAATGAAGGGAGGAACAATCGTTGAAATTAAATGTAAAATTTTTTGAAAAATGATTACAATATTTTCATTTTTTCTCGGTTTGTGAGCAACAAACCAACAGTTTTTACCTTGAGTTAATTGAAAAGAATAAAGCCATAAATTGTATAAAAGAAAGAAGATAGAATGTATAAAAAATATTCAAATAAACCTCTTATATTATCTCTTGGTAGAAATTTCGTTTTTGTGAAATTAAAATTAAACTCCATTCGATTTAAAAGAACACAAAATAGTAGAAATACTATACCAGGGTATCAAATTCAAGAATTTAATCAAGACTTGTTAATTATGGAAAAACATAGATTATAATTTGGAGAGTATCCAATTCCTTCTAAACTTTAAAAAAATGGAATTCATAACAAATATAATAAACCTGATAATTGTAGTATTTTTTTGATTTAATAAATGGACTAAATTATATAAAAAAATGGATAAAGTAATTAATACAATATGTTTTTTAAAGCATAATTACATTTTTTTGCAAAAATAAAATAAATGTGAGTTATTAAATAAGAATTAAGTCTGATGTAAAAGATAAACTTATAAGTTTCTTCTAAATACAATAATGACCTAGCAATGGTGTTGCTTGCTATAAATTTTCCTATAAATACCGTGAAATCCCAGTAATTCAATTTGACCTCGTCTGATGATGAGCATCACGTGAAGTCTAAACAGACTTGCATGGAAGTTTGTCCTTGGTTTGTGGTTACATTCAAACACCTGTAACTCACTTTTAAAGAATTACTCAGCCCCTTTTCTAATTATATTTCTTAGAATCGTCAGAAAGAATTCGACACAATTTCGGACAGGGAAATGTGTACAATATAATCATCTGATTTTATGCAAAGAATATCGAAGAGAGATATTTCTTCCGTCAGAAAAACTTTAGAGAGAAAGCAACGATGTAAATAAAAGAGAAGCGCATAAATATTTTATTTCTCATAAAAATATAAATTCTGATCAATATTTCTTTGAAGTACAAAAAGAACTTTTTGTAAGGTTCCGTGATAATTAATTAAACAGATTATTTTTATTAATTAAAAAACTGCTACGTATTATAAATTCGAACTCAAATATAGAAAAGTTTTTTTTTACTGTTGCCATTTATTTCTATTGAATAAAAAATATACTAGATATTTTAATTTATTTCAGTTTACATTTTGTCTGATTTTTTACTCGCAATGCTTAGTTAAATTTTGCATCACTCTTTAAACATTATTAATAATATATGGTTTATTTTAGTAGAGTAATAAAAAATTTGCAAAAAAAAAAGATATTTAAAGATATTTTTGGAGCAATTAACATTTTCTTTTTTTTACCTAAAAAGTAAAATCATTAATGATAGGAGCATTTCGTGTGTTATAATAATTTAAAAAGAAGCAATCTTTATGTTACTTAGAGAAGTACTTTTCTGGAATTATTTATGAGGCACGTTATTCTTTTAGCCATATTTTTCTGATGCTATTATTCACTTTTTTGTGTGAAAATTAATATTTTGTTTTAATTCGAAATTTGTGTACACTTTCAACATATTGGTTGGTAAAAAAACATATACTCTTTCTCCCGTTTTCTTTTCTGGTGAAATCAATTACCGAACATTTCTGCTTCCAGAAAAATACGAAATTTGCTATTAAAGATAGGATATATAAACAGAAAAGCTTTCAAGTTTCCTAGTACCAAAATTACGCAGCTGAAATAATGAGCTGTTATCATAGAATTGAATGGCTAGTGGTTGCGAAAGTCTATTATAATTGCTTTCTGTTCTATTTCAGCTATAAATTTAATTAGGTTTTATTAGGCAAATTTTATTTGTGAATCAACTACATGGAAAAGGTCGAAATCAGAGAAAAAGAATTTAACCGCAATCTGAGTTTCATATTCTATAGGACTTTTTCACTTAAAAATAAATAAATAAGGGAAACTATTCTATATTAAGCAGCTGTTACATCTTCTGAAATGACAGATGATTTAATTCAACTGATTCGGATGATTCAATTTCTAACTTTTTTCTGAAAACTTGTGTTTTTTAAAGTAATAGACAAATAAATTATTTATAAATGTACAAAAAAGAAATTTCAATGATAAAAATGCTATTTTTTTAAAAACTCTGCAATTACTTGAACCACAAAAACACGAGCAATAATTAAGGGATATTAGAGATATTCATACAATTTTGTAAAATATTTATTGGTAAAGGTTTCAGTAGATTAAAGTCTTGTCAAAATAATAAGGCTAGTTTCATAATTTCGAT
>JAPMOQ010061697.1:1640554-1751587 GCA_026543055.1 Argiope trifasciata | reverse complement strand
ATATATATATATATATATATATATATATATATATTAAAATTAAAGATCAAGGATGGCATCAATTTTAGTTACACCACGTTAGAACCATATGTCAATAGCATTGTTAATAAGATGAAAAGACAATTCTTAAAAATTCAGCATATTTTAATTAGTTTTATTAAAAAGGGAAGCATTTTATTACTCCATTATTTTCTACTTTTTGATACGCAGACATTTTAATATTTTTCACACACTGCGGAATGGAATAGAATGAAATTAAACGAATAATTGAAATTTCAGGAAGGATGATATTGAAATGCTGTATTGATGGTATTTAAAATACACAAATATTTAAAAAATAAACGAGGGAAAAAAATCGGTCGCGGAATTCCCTTTCTACAAACATGAAAAAAATCGTCAAATTACAGCGTATAATAAATATAGTGAAAGAAGCTTTTAAAAGTAGATTTTTATTACTGTACAAAGAAAGTAGGCATTAAAAATTATTTTAAAAACTTTCTTTCTTAATTTATAATGCATCGTTATAAACATGATGGAATCTTGATACACTTTTTCACTACCAGTTGGCGTCACTCGAATGAATTTTAATTGTACTTATGTTAGCTTATTAACCGGCAATTAAGTTCCGAAAATATTTAAATAGCGTAATGCCAGCGAAAGCACAAACGTGAACAAGATTTTAAAATTCTAGCATATAGTAAAAAAATGACCACAAAAAACACAAAACAACTTTACAAATACGAAACAAGCGGAAAAATAAAATAATGTAAAAAAGTAGCATGAAGCAAAATCTGCTTGAGACATCAATACATTTAATTCCAGGTAAGTCGACATCGAGTGCAATTAAAGGGTAATTAAAGTAATCAAATTTTAATAAAATATTACAATTCAAATTCAACATTTACTAAATTAGCTATAATTTTTCAGACGAAGAAACATAAAAATTAGCATTCTGAATTATTTTCAAGTTGAAACATTTTATTATGCATGAAAAATTAGGTGCATTTTTGTAAAAATTTGAATTATTAACTTTCATTCTTTGGTCAGTTCAATCACTGCAAGAAAAACTTCTTAGAACTAACGGAGAAAATACTGGGTGTTAGCAAATACATATTAACTATAATTTGATATTTATTGTTTTCATTGCATTTTAACAGCATTTCTACATCCAGTGGAAGTGGTCTCCCTCAAACTTTCTCTGATACTTTCTAATAAAGTGAATTTGTATTTTAGATACATTTTTTTCCAGATTGATTGCAACCAAAATTTCACACAGAGTGACAATTGTAGTCACAAAACCCCCTTACTAAATTTGATACATTTAAGATATTGCGTTTTTGAATCATCGCGTTTTCAAGTTTCTGAAAGTTCAGACTGACAAACAATTGACAATTTGTTGGATTTGGCATAAAATTTGACAGGCTATTACACTATACATGTTAAATGTGTTAACACACTTTATCCGTATAATTCACTTCATTTTATAATCATCGTATTAACTCATAATTCGAATAGTTGGACAGACGGGCTTCTTCTGATAAGATTTTTATTCCTTTTATTCAATATTTGATAGAAATCTGTATGTTTTAGTGTAAATATTAATACCAAATTTCGGTACTTTTCCTTTAGCCGGGCGCAGCTAGAAATCACCAAATAATGTAGAATTCCGCCAAATTTCTTACCATAAGTGAAATGTTCGTTTGGAGTTTGGCGACATTTGCGCTCGGAAAAGTACCTAAACTTCATCTATCTAGTTCAAAGTGTTTTGGATTTATCTTTGCTTTTTCTTTGCCTTCCGGAGTGCGAAAAAATGACTTTTTTCGCACTCAGGGAGGTCTAAAACGTGAAGATTCGTTAAATTCAACAATTCGAATTATTTTGACGATTAGTATAGTTTCTCTAGATCAAGTATACGAGGTAGTAAAAAGCGGAATTTTTATTTTATGCTGTCAGAGACACTTCATGGTCCACAGCAGATTTTGCGTTTAACACAGTATTTCCAACTTCTGATTTTCTTTCTTTTGCAGTCAGATATTTCCCTTCAATAGTTAAAAGCGTGCTGAATTTAAACATGCTCGAAAATTGAACAAGCAGAAAGAAAAAAATATCTCGACAAAATCAACATAAAAAATTTTGTATAAAAAATATATTTCATGATTTATATTATACATCGATGATTATTCAAGCAACGTTTCTCTAAATCAATAAAAAATTAAAATCTGCCAATTGTTTTACTTTTTTACCTCAATAAGAAAGTAATACATCCAACCTAAAACAGCGATAGTACAAAGATGTCTAAAAATATGCGAATTTAAAAATAAAAGCTCTTATTGCTTTTGAAGTTAAGCATTAGCTGCCACTGCCACAATATTTAAAGTAATTTTAAACGAAATTCTATTTAATATTTTTTTAAAGAATATCTTCATGGCTTATTCGTTAAGAACGATAGTAAACTTTATTATTAATTACAAAAATGAAAAAAGAAGCTAGTTTCATTCCCAACAATGAAAATAATGTAGAATATACTTAAAATATTTTAAAGGTAATTAAATTTAAGGAATTTCACGTTAGCAAAATTGATATCATTGAGAAGATAATTTTTTAACTTTAAAATAGTATAAAAATCATTTTCGTTCAGGAATACTTTCGAAAAAATAACGAAAATCCTGCTTAACGTTTAATTAATTAAAATTTCAAAGAAAAAAAAAACGAGTCGAAGTGTACATTTTCCACCGTCCAAATTAAAATATGAATCAACTTTGGCAAATCTATGTGAAACAGTCTACCAGTAGGATGCCAAATTTCACACAAACACTCACATTCACACAATCTCTACTTTATTATTTGTAGCAAAGATTGCATTCAAAATTGTTTCAAATAAATATTGTTAAACTGCTTATAAAATATATTTTTTTATTCAAATAAAATTTTGATAAAAAAATTGATATAAAAATATGTTTCGTTCAATTTTATATTCAGTAATTCGTGACTTAAAAATATTCTATTAAGTAATATCAACTAAGAACACAATCAAGTAATAACATAATTTATTTACTTACGTAAATTTTTTCCCACTGGACTGCTACCAGCATAAGTCACCAAAAAGTCCAACAAAAAGCAAAATATCCAGGACAAAATTACTCCCATGGTATAAAAACAATAACTTTTACTCTTTAAACAAATTCTCCTCTTAACTCACATGCGCTCAAACTTTTCCTTGTTCTCTCACAATGCGTTCACGAAACAAGAGGAAGAGTCATTTTTATCTATAATCAGTCACCAAAGCATAACAAAATGCAATTCTTTTTTCAAACCAGAACTTGAGAAGCGCACGATTCGGAACTGAAAGTTCTTCTGACTTCGTCACGAGCACCTGCGCTAAAATTTTATAGCACATGCGTCAACAGTTCGTAATATTGCGTGTAAGTTCCCGCTAGAAGTGTATTTTGATTTTGACTTTTTTTTTTTAAATTTGGATAGCTGTGTTTGGATGCACATCCGTTTCGTCATATTATGGGGCAGCTGTTTTCCTTTTTGCTAATGTAAATAAACCTAAAATCTCTTTGCATATTTTCATAATAACGACGCAATGTCTGCATTTTTTTTTAGTGTGAAACTCATTTTTTTAGAAATTTCATTTTCCTTGTAAAGCAATGCGGAATTTAGCATTAATTTGAGGAAAAAGTGGAAGGAATTTGTTAAAAAAATTGACGGAATGTTTCATAATTGGAATATTTGTGGAATTTGTTTTGCTAATTTAAAAAGAGAGTTCGCAATATTTTCTTAATTGAATACCATATAAAATTGTTTTAAAATTCAAAATCAACTGACATTAACATCAACAAGAAATAATAATAGAGAAAGAAATAAAAAATATATGTATAATTGATGAAATTTTAAATACCAATAATAAACAAACAAAATTAGGTAATTGGAAATCGACACTGACGTACGATAGTTGAGGTACAGCCATATTCATAAAAAATTCCGAAAAAAGTTCATATGCTATATTTCCTCAAAATTATTATATTGTTATGAACAGACCACTCACTCTGAAGCATAATTTTAAAAAGAATAGAAAATCCATAAGATAATAATTGGTTTTTAGTTGAATAACTCCTTTCAAATTTTTAAACATCTTTGAAAGAAAATTAATAAAATTTTATTAGCCTATCAAAAAGGTAAAAAAAATAACTATGACATAAAATAATATTTTTTTAAAAAAAATTGTTCACAACATAATTTATAAGAAAAAAAAATAGAAGTGACCTGAATTATGGAATTTTAAACCTACGAAAGTACATTTATGTAGAGATTTAATCAGCGGCCATTGCTGTTAAATATTTAGTTTTGCTGTTAAATATTTTTTCCAATTTGTTGCAATAGATGTCGCTACGGGTATTACTAGATATGGCTGAACCATAGTCCAAAACGCGTGACGTCAGAATTTGAGAAAGAGCAAACTGCGCATTCGCTCGCCGGACGGGGACCAGAGAGGGTGTCGTTCCGATCATGTATCTTTAAAAAACGAAACGCCATGAAACAACTCTTGGCGGCATCTATAAGTAATTCCTTTTTTCTTTTTTTTTCTCTGTTGTAAATAGTCCTGTCGTAATTGTAAATGTCTTTTTCTTTACTGTAAATAAATCTTTTTCATGTTCAAAAGCTTCTTTTTTCTTCATTCAGTGACCCTAGACACTGAACTAAATGTGGTTGGATGGGCATTCTGTCCCACCCAATTCCTACACACTTGGGGGCTCGGCCGGGATCTGAATTTGAAATTTAATTAATTTCTTTTCCGGGCTAGACTTTTTAGTTTTCTTTTCTTAAAAGCAGCTTTTAGTATTTTATACGTCATAAACATTAAATTGATCGGACGAATGACCCTCTCTCAACGAAAAAGAATTTTGATTTGTGACATACTGGCACAGTAAATTTTCCCATCCTAAGAATCGTTCATCATTGCGCTCCTACGAAGAAATGAAAAAACAAGTAAAGTCGTCTCAACGATCGCCAGAAAATTTCCCCACCTCAGCAGATTCGGAAATGTGTCGTCCTTACATC
This sequence comes from Argiope trifasciata, assembly GCA_026543055.1. Taxonomy (NCBI): domain Eukaryota; kingdom Metazoa; phylum Arthropoda; class Arachnida; order Araneae; family Araneidae; genus Argiope; species Argiope trifasciata. The sequence continues at coordinate 1,746,523 of JAPMOQ010061697.1, read as the reverse complement.
CACTCCTCGAAATAAATCATCATTTGGCCTCTTCAAATATTTCCAGTGTTAGAATACAAACTCTTACAGGACGTCGACCCCTGTACTGAGTATAATTTATCATTTAATAATCTTCTGCAAAAATCCGTTTTCAAATCTATCGAAGAAAGTGTGTGTTAATTTCATCAGTTTTGTTTTGATTGTTCTCTTCGATCCCAGACAAGCGCCATAACATCTGTACAGTTTCGTTTTGGTTTGTTCATCTTCAACAGCATTCAACAGGATTTGATTCATTGAAATACAACATTCCTGCACGTGTGAAAACTCCAAGATACTTCGCTGTCTGTAAAAATTTTTTAATACTATTTAATATTTGATAATCTGTAAGTTACTTTTCTTTTCTTAGCATATTCATTAGTTGCTATATTTTTATATGGAAAGATATATGTTAATTTGATATTTAATTTCTATCATCAAAAGTGCGTAATAATATCTCTTTTTTTAAAAATAATCTAAGTAGTGATTTTCAAGTTGTTATATTTATGTATTTTATTTAAGTACAAACTGATTTATTATACTTCAGATATTTCTTGTTCCGTAACTTTACGAACCGAAACTAAAACTCGGTAACCGTTCTGATAGAAGTTAATATGACCTTGAGACGACGCGCCAAATATCAAGTCCTAATATCAATCGCTCCTAAGCGATGAGTCATAACAAGTATTGAGTGTATATTCTTTTTTCTTTTCGCGCTACGAAAAACTGTTCTGATTTATTTTCTTTTTAGAGTTATGACTCAGCATATCCCATCTTTCAATCGTACAAAGTGTGCACTTATATTTTCAATTCTATGAACGTTATTTTTATGAAGTTCTTTTTAAGGATAATACGTCTTCAATATTTAACTCAAATTTAATAGCATTTGTTTGCTGTATTTTTTTTCTAATTGTGCATATATACTTCAAATTAACAATTGAAATATTTAGAATTGAATTTTTTTTCATGCGAAGCTTACATCTAAAAAAATAAACGCATAAATTTATTTTGAATATATATATTTTTTCCATTGCTGAAAGTTACTCATGGTTTTCTAATAAAGTATTTTATTTACTATTCATTTTAATAGCATTTTATATTAGGGAACTCCAATGGTACAAATACTTTTATATATTAATACTGAAGATAATTTACTTTGTTTATTGTTAAAATTCATACAGTATTTTTGATGTAATTTTGGGTTTTCTTACTTTACAGTATATTTATTGCCAAGCATTATTTTGAAAGTTATTAAGTGTTATTTTTTCAATCTTTAATTCAGTTGTGTAAAAATATTTTGTGCATTTTAAGATCTGGTTTTAAGGAATTAGTTTTAAATTACCCAAAGATTTATTTTTAATTTCAAGCTTAAAGCAAAACTAATTTAATTTGACTTTTATTTAAACACGCTAAAGTATGGAAAATTTTGGATAAATTTCAAAATTAATACAGCTCTTTGATTGGCACCAAGCCCCTTTTTTCTTTCAAAATGTCTTTCTTACTAAAAGGCAAAAAAGAAGATTTTATTGCTCTCGCGAATCAATTCGGCGTAACTGTTGAAGCAGACATGACGAAACCCAAAGTTGAAGATCTGATTTTAAAAAGCAATGATTTCGATGAGGAAGATGCCAAAGTGATGTTAGATAGTATCATTGAGGACAGACATCTAGCAGAAGCAGAAAAACGAAACGAAAGAGAAGAGCGATTGCGGAAAGAGGAACGTGAACACGAACTTGAAAAGCTGAAAATCCAAGCTCAAATAAATGTTGGTCATGAAAACTCCGCAGGTATTTCAGTGACTAGTAAGACTTCGCAAGAGATGTTTCACCGATTCAACATGAAAGATGACATAAGTTTAAATTTAACATTATTTGAGCATCATGCCAATTTAGCGTTATTACCGAAAACTCAATGGGTCCAGAAGCTACTAGGATTAATTCCTCTGGAAGTTGCTCATTTAATTGCTCGAGAACCTGAGGAAAAATCGAACGATTACGACCATGTGAAGAATCTGCTGTTACAGAGATTCAAGTTGTCCCCGGAGAAACTGCGACAATTATTTGTTTCACATCAAAAAGCTCCTGAGAAAACATGGCAAGATTTCTATCACGAATTGCAGACTTACTTTGATGGATGGGTAACAGGTCTGAAAATAGACACCTACGAAAAATTACGTGAACTTATCATTACGGACCAGATGAAACGGAAGGCACCACAAGAGTTTCAGAATCACTTTCTTGATGAGTGGTCATCCATAACTTCAGCTACTGATTTGGCTGAAAAATTCGAGCGATATGACGATGTCAGGAGGACATTGAGACCAAAATCATCAGATCCATTCTTCAGAAGGGAAGAAGAAAATAGAGAAGCAAATAAATTTCTGAATCAGCCACGAAAATCAGCGAATTTCCAAGATAGAAATAACAAGTTCCAGAAGAGACCCTTAGAGACAAACAGAATCTCATATGTCAAGGTAAATAAACCATTTAGACCTGTGAATTGCTGTTACTGCCAGACACTAGGACATTATGGCATAGAATGTCCACGACGATCCAAAAATACGAAAAATAATAAGTCCGAGAAGAAACCTTTGCAGCTAAATAGAAACACACACGTCGAAAAAAATAAACCATGGAGACCTGTAAAATGTTGTTACTGCCAGACACTAGGACATTTTGGTGTAGATTGTCCACGACGACCAAAAACTACGAAAAATAGCAAGGCTTTGGCACCTTTTGTACAAACTTGCTCCGAAATTTCACGAGAGAAAATGAGAACAAGAAGATTAGCTTTAAGAAACAAAACTATCGACGCATTAATCGACACTGGTAGCTCAGTAACACTCCTTCGAGAAGATATCAGCAAACAAATCATCAAGCCTTCAGAACTTTTAAAAGAAACGGTTACAATATCTGGTTTGGGAAAGTCACAAGTCAAAACAAAAGGATCATTTCAGCAAGATATCGAATTAGATGGACAAAAATATTCTCTGACATGGCATGTGGTACCTACTTCATATTTAGATTTTCAGGCAGTTATTGGATCTGACATTTTAGAACAAGCCTCACTTCACTTCACCAAAGAAGGCGTCAAATTTCGAAAAAGAGAAGATGTAAAAATATTTTGCATGCATGCGCAGCTATACGAGGCAAGACCACAAGACGAAATCGAAATAGAGCACATTTCTAATCCCGAAGTAAGAAAAGAATTATCGGAGTTAATTTCCAGTCACAAGCCAGAAAAAACTGAAGATACAGATGCATCCATTAGCATAACTTTAAAGAACGACATTCCAGTCAACCAACCTGCAAGAAGACTCTCATTTCCTGAGAAACAAGAAGTAAATAAACAAATCGACGAATGGGTAAAACAAGGAGGAAAAACGGAACTACATACAGACGCAAGTCAACATGGGTATGGAGCCATTTTACTGCAAGAAGGCGAAAATAGAAAACTATATCCGGTCAAATCTACTGCTACTGAAGACGCAAAAGCAAACATTCAGAATACACAGGCCGAAAATAAGAAGAATTACGACAGAAAGCGCAAAAAGGCCCCAGTATATCAGAAAGGAGATTTGGTAGCCATTCAACGAACTCAATTCGGAACTGGACTTAAGTTAAGACCTAGGTTTTTAGGACCATATAAAATTGTCAAAGTAAAACCGAGAGATCGGTATGATGTTGAGAAAGTAGGTGATCATGAAGGTCCTCATATTACCACATCATCCGCTGATATGATGAAATTTTATTCACCAGGCTGAATAAAACGCAATCAGCGCGATAGTTAATGAGCTATTTTATTGTATTATATATTTCATTTTTATGTATATTTTAATATTCTAACAATTTTAATTCAATGATCATACACATTTTTTCATGCTCCGTCTATAATATTTTCATTTTGTAGTGAACTTTTAAATTTTTGCATTTATATTTTCGATATTTTTCCAGTGATTTAATAAGCAAATTATTACTGCTAATATTATGTACCTTTTCTTAAGAATTGATATAGAGCGAATTTTAGATTTGTTGATTTTTGTAACAGTTTGGCCGAGTTTAATTTAACATCAGTCTTGAATGTCAGTATGTAAACAACGATGAGGTCATCGTTCGATCAGGATTGGCCGAGTTGTAGAGATTTAATCAGCGGCCATTGCTGTTAAATATTTAGTTTTGCTGTTAAATATTTTTTCCAATTTGTTGCAATAGATGTCGCTACGGGTATCACTAGATATGGCTGAACCATAGTCCAAAACGCGTGACGTCAGAATTTGAGAAAGAGCGAACTGCGCATTCGCTCGCCGGACGGGGACCAGAGAGGGTGTCGTTCCGATTATGTATCTTTAAAAAACGAAACGCCATGAAACAACTCTTGGCGGCATCTATAAGTAATTCCTTTTTTCTTTTTTTTCTCTGTTGTAAATAGTCCTGTCGTAATTGTAAATGTCTTTTTCTTTACTGTAAATAAATCTCTTTCATGTTCAAAAGCTTCTTTTTTCTTCATTCAGTGACCCTAGACACTGAACTAAATGTGGTTGGATGGGCATTCTGCCCCACCCAATTCCTACATATATATACGTTTTAACGACGAACAAAAAGTACCAAGAAATTTTTTTGCCAATTTGGCGATTTCAGTCGTCGAACTATATAGCATGGGATTCGCACTTTCAAAATATTTCATAATAATAAGGCACTTGAGTGTATATTTATAATTTGGCAAAATTTTTTCTTGGCGCTTTTTGGTCGTCATTAAAACCTAATTGTATTTCAAAAAATAATATAAAAATAAAACAAATTATATTTTTGACATTCTAACTGTCTCCAAATCGACATGTTGTTTTTATTCCATTTTTAAATTTCACTATGTTATTACGTTTCTAATATGTTGTTCAGATTTGTTGCCAGAATTTGTCAGATTTTTTCGGTTAAAAGAAAAACAATTGATGTAATAGCCTAGATAGTATTTATATCTAGGATAGATTTCTTTACTCTAGATAATTGTAGAATTCTTTACTCTTCATATTTTTTCAAATTTTGTTTTGACCCCTCCAGTTCCTTGAGAAAAATTATTTTCTACAATCAATTATACAAATAAAAAGACGTTTCTTTAATTTACATGCAGTATATTATTGATTTAAACATCATTATCTAACATTCAGTCATAAAATACAATAAAAAATATAATGTTTAGAATCAAATTTATATATTTTATTCATCGATATATAGAGTTATTGAAAACAACTGCACCTCTGAACAAATGTTATAACTTTCTTATAAACTACGTAAAAAAAGAGGAGATATTGAAATCTGTTTAAAAAACTCTTGGCCAAAAGTAGCTGTTCTGACAAGCATGTGGAATAGATTTCAATCGGCTCTATTACTGATTTGTGTAAAAACATTCTGTGGTGTTGGGTCTAATGCCACTTGATCTTACCAAGCACGAATGAGCGGAGCTCTTTCGAATTAAGGCAGAGGTGTGCGTCATGCGTTGTTAACGAGCACCGTTAAGGTGAAAGTACGACTTTGCTCGAACACACACATCTTTTTAGGGGGTGGTCGAATTCCTTCATGCACTCATTCATCCATCCGAAAATCAGAATTTAGACCCAAATCAGAGACTAACTCATCCCTGATTCAGTACCCCCAGAGGTACCATTTTTTATGGGAACTTGGAGGACTTTGCAATCACGACTTATTTTTAACGTGCCCCAACTGCCATTAGCCAACAAGGCGGTCTTTGGCGAAGACGAGGACAAACCCCTTGACCTTCTGGTTACGAGACTGACGCTCTACCAACCAGGCTTCCGTGGCCCAAAACATCTTGTGTTTTTTGCCTACTGCTTCGGCGATTTGGCTGGTACCTTTGTTGATATGATGAGGCAGAATTAAGTAAATTTCAACTAAGTATTTGAACACAATATAAAAGAACAGTTGAGACTTGGTAGCGTTCTAATTTAAATATGACAACGATCATTTGGAAAAACATCCATGCAGTAGCTTATTTCATTGCCATTTAAATCATTCACGACATGCGTATTTTTAGTTTGTGCATTGTTTCACTTAAAATTGATGTTAAGATATATACCTCATTTCCCATTGAATCAAGGATACAAAAAGCAATTTCAGAAGATTTAGATTCTGTCCTACCGTCAAGAGAAAAACTCTGAATATGGTTGCCGTAAGTAAAGGAGTCTAAGTAAGGAGGAAAGTACGCATTGAAACAGACCACAACATTTGACGAACTAAACGCTCTTCATTTGGCGAGAAATTCATCTCGCTTGTGATAATGCCGGTTATAAACCGGTTCTTTTGGCGCCAAATGAAACACATCCCTTTCCTTCACCCTCGAAATGTAATAGAATATCTCGTTTCCAAGTCGACTGACCTTAAATTTTAGGGTTACTAGGATTTTTCTCGTGATGGCAGGACAGTAGCTGCATGAATAATATGCATGCAGTTGACAAACATGCTTCATAATATGTGGCTTTAATAGGTCTATCGCAGCATGGATGCTGCTCTTGTGGCCAAGACAAATTACATAGAGCAATCATTAAGTAGCATATTTAAACTTTAACCCTCTTTATATCTCATGTTCCCGCTTTTTGCTTCCCATTTTTGTGAATAAAGCATTATAACTACCTGTAGTCGATTTAGTGGTTTTGAATAAATATGCCTTTCCTAATTCGCTATTATTTATTTTGAAATATTGAACCATCAACCATTTCTATAAAATATTTTGTTAATTCTGGTTTTATAATTTTTAAAAATAATATTCTTATATTTTTTAGCTTTTCGTTTATAGCATACATAGATAATTAATAACATCGTTTCTCTATTTGACATTTTCATTTCAATAAATTTTTGCATTTGTAAAATATTTTAAATATTTTATTTTTTTAATGTTTAGGATTAGGGGGGAAATTCAACTCATTTTTTTTCTTTCTCATTTACGAAATACTGAAAAAGAAAATATTATAATAAAAATAAAACCCATTGAATTCGTGATTTTGAGGAATATATAGGAGGACATATCTACCTGCGTTCGAAAAACACATTTTTGAACTCATTATGCCTGTTTCTTTGTCTTCTTGTGAATATCATCTAGGTCAAAAACGCTTTGACCTAGATGACTGGAATTTGGTGAATGGAAGCAAGACTAAATTTATAAATTTCTATCTTTGAATAAAATCTATTCAAGTGAATTCTGTTTATCTGTATTTTTGAGTACTAAGAATCTCCGTAACTACAAAACGATAAGAACTATGTTAAAGCATCTAACATAGAGTTACTTAAATTCGTCAAACAGTTGATTATCTGTCTGTCTATACTTTTGCATATATGTAAAAGCAATTACTTTAATCACTGAAATTCGATGCGTCATCTTGCGGCTACAATTGTTGTTTTGTGCCGAGATTTCATGTCAATCAGAAGGAAAAAAGACGTCTCATATTCAACTTATCGTGATAAATTTAGTAAAAATGCTAGATTCATACTTCGTATCATTATTTCAACAGTGGCATGCAATACATTCGCAGCTTTAACCAAGGCCCACATTAATGTAGAGATTTAATTAGCGGCCATTACTATTTCATATTTCATAGATGGCACCATGGATTCCATTGAATATCACTGATCCAAAGTCTAAGACGCGAGACGTCAAGCTTGAGAAAAAAGTGAACTGTGGCATTCGCTCGGCAGAAGGAGAGAGGGAGGGTCATTTCGCTCCGAATAATGATTATTTAGCATGCAACGTAGCTTTGTTTTGCCATGAAACACTTGATTAGGCTTCATCCTTGGTGGCTTCTAAAGGTGATACTTTTTTCTCTATTGCTAATAGCCTGTCCTGTCATAATTCTTAATGTCTTTTCTTTATTCTTTGCTGTAAATAAATGTACTGTTTTCATTTAAAAGCTTCACTTTAATAAGTGACCCTAGACACTTATCTAAATGTGGTTGAATGGGCATTTTGTCCCATCCATTCCTACATTTATATCTGGTGGAAGGTGGAATAAGACCTTTGTGGGAGAATATGCTAGAAAATTTTGGGGGAATAACCGCGGGTTAAAATAATTTTACGAATCGGTAATTTTGCTTCCCAACGCGAATAGTATCTTTATAAGAAAGACCATTTTACAGTTATCTGTATTGAATGGTACCCTGGTGTCGCATTAGTGATCCCAGAACTTGGCAGCAAACTTGGCGATGAATTTGGTGTCTTTGGCAACAAACTTGGATAATTCCCGAAACATCGAGAATTTTTCTGATCCGTCCATTAGAAACCGAGATACGTCCAGATACCCTGATTGGTCCAGAAGCTTCTAACCCCACCTCCTGGGAACCATAAAAGACCAGCACTCTCAAGCTGAGGGGAGCCCTGAATTGAGAGGTCTTAAATTGGTAGTGGTGAATTGGAGTTGGAGTCGGCAGGTAAGCGAGAAAAGACAGAGGAAGTTTTAGCCGTCTAGAGAGACCGTAGAGTGAAGATCCTCGGATCCCTTCGCCTGCTGAATTCTGTCTGGCCATTTTGTGTACTGTAGACGTTATCATTATCGAATTTCTACGTGTGGGTCACTCTCTGCTGCTGTATGCTGTCCTGTGTGTTTGTCTCGGCTGTATATAGTCGTCATCTGTAAATATTTGTTGTCTTCGTGCAAATATACGTCGCCGTTGTTTTTCTGCTAAAGGACTGTCCATTGGGTTTCTCACACCATACACACACTGTACATAAAAAAAACCAAACGGTGAAATCTGTAATATTGTCATTCACTGCTATTAAAAATCTCTGTAAAACGAGGAATGTTTGTTTGTATGCGCTTTAACAAGTTTGCAGTTTTTGTCCTATTTTGATCAAATTATGCACTTCTATTCTTTAAATCAAAAAAGGTCATTTAAAATTTCTAAAATTCCAAATAAAAAATGTTGTAATAAAATTGAAACCTGCTATCGCAGATTTCGTATATCATTTGAGAGCATTATTATTTTTATTGTCGTTGTTTATCTTAATTAATTTGTCATTGACTAGTTTTAACGAATTGAAACAATTACTTGACAGTTAGATAACATATGCTTCGATATTTAGAAAACGTTTGTTTTTCATCTCAGAATCATTCAAGCTCCAAAACTTTGTCCAAGCCCCCTCCCTCCCTCCTTTTTTGGATTTTCAACTGGTTTGAAAAAATCACGTGACTATTGAATTACGCAGCCGTCAACTTTTAGAAAAATGATGCTTTTTTCCTCATCCCAAAATTGTTCAAACACCGGAACTTCTTTCTTCGGATTCTCCTTGATCAATCTACAATTTTTTGCCTGCGCATTTTGTGGCTTCAGAAACTTCAAACTAAAGCAACAATATATTCTCACATAATGAGATAATTAAAATCAATGCACATTTCGGATGTTTCTTAGCTATATCTAAAGAAAATATCGTTTCAAGCATGGGAACTTAATATTGAAAAAGTTATCATTTTAGTAATACAAGTCTCATTTGCATACAATTCTTTCTCGAAGTAAATAAATACATAAATAAAATTTAATATCGGCACACAATTTGTAGAATTGTTTTTATTACGACGCAGAAATAATTTCTTTTTCCATCAAACCATTCTACAGCATTCTTTTGTCTATGTGAAAAATATTAAGTTCATTCTTCGGGCAATAACTTCAAAGTAGTATTTTCATTTCGACTTTCATTTTGTATTATACGTACTTTTTATTTGAACATGCTGTTATTTGATATAGTCCAATTCCATTTATTTCACATATTTTAGCCTTATGAATTAATACGAGAACATTTCAAATAAATACATGCCATAGTAATAGTTTAATTGGCAGAAAGGCTAATATTCCGGACGAATAAGTTATCATTTGAAAGTATTTAGTATTTTATACATCATTACTTATAATATTAAGAGTTGCCAGTTTCCTCCATTAAATTAAAACACCAGTTGCATTTATTTGTACGATTTTAAAATATGGAAAATATTTTTTTTAATTATGGAATGGTAGTAGAAGGGCAACTTAACAATTACCATGAGTACATTTTTCAAAATGTTTCTGATGACTTTAAATCTTTCTTCTGATGGTAGTTTTTGAAGAAACTTTCTCCAAAAACTTTCCAAGGATGCCATAACAGATTTAGCAATAATGCTAAATTCACGCCGAAGGTTAATATCTCGTAACTGTTATACGTCAGTTACATGCGACGTTTTCTCTTGGAAAAACATTACTAGAGAGTATGCCAGAAAGTTTTTAGGAGACAACACCCGTTCGTTTAAACTCATTGCTTTCAACATTCCTGTGAGCGTGCAGATTACACCTGATTTTTGTAATCAGAATTAGTTGTGGATTCAAATACCGACCATACTATGTGGAGCGGTTTAAAATGACGAGATTCATTGCGCTGTACATCTTTCGCAATTAGAACAGTTTCGAATAGGTAACACCTGATGTTGGAGCATTGTTTAAAAGCTTTGCTTTCTTCTAATTTTTTTTTTTTTTTTTCGTTTATGAAATGAAGGAAGATATCATTTGGAAGAAAAGCAAATTGTCGCTGTTAAATAGCCAGTACTTATCATAAAATATTTTAAACAATTAATTATTAATTTTCTGAATTTATGAAAAAGTTCTAAATTTTATACGTTTATAATTTAGCATATGAATCTGCGACTTTGCTTTCTTTTATTTGTTCCATATAATGTATGTAAAATGCCTGTATTAAACGTCTATACGGTATAAACAAAACGTATACGCCTAAACGCCTATACGTAAAGCAAAACACCTATATTTCTGAACAGGAGAGTTTTTATAATGAATACGTAAAAAGTTCAAAACTCAAGCCCAGTTATTTACAACTTCAATATACTATCAAATTATATTCAATATACTTCAATTACTATCAAAAGTAAAATATTTTTAGTCCATGTGTCCTACGTATGCATATAAAGATTTCATTTCCTTTCCTGGAAATCAACTACATATATATTGGCTACAGTAGAAAACTTGTAATTCCTAAGTTCATATAGAAATTTTTTAAAAAATTAAATTTTAGTTTAAAAGATTATAAGTCAGGAAAAGGCACCCTAAAGACATTTTTATCTGAATAATTCTTTTTTTTTCTTAATTTTTTTTGAAATTATGATTTATACTAATTCTAAGGCTATTAGAAATTATTCTGCTGGTAATTATTCCAAAGATTTTTTTCTCAAAATATCAATAAAATTAATACAGATTTTTAATTTTACACTTTGCGCATGCCCAGAAAGAGCCCCTATTCATAGTATTGTGATTTTAAACCTGAAATCCATCATATTTCAAACAATAATCGCCTGACGAGAAATGAATGTATTGAGCGGCATGATTATTTCGAAATTTTTGCATGTCTTCGATTCGAATCTGGGTACCGTTGTATAATTTTATGTATTTTCTCTTCTTTTTTTAAAAACTGTAATTTATTCTTGTTCGAAGGTTACTACGAATTATTCTCCTTTTAATCCTTTCACACACACACACACACATACACACACACACACACACACATACACACACACACACACATATATATATATATATATATAACTCAAATTATTAAAATAATTAACATTTTTTTTATTTTAATTTCACATTACCCGCCCGCCCAGAAAGACTTCTATTCATAACACTGTGATTTTAGACCTGATATCTTGTTTCAAACGATAATCGTCTAACGAGATTGAAACTTCTACCACAGCAAGTATCGATGCATATATGGCCTGTTGGATTGAGGTGCGTGATAATTTCGAAATTTTTGCACATTGTTTTTTTAAAATATTTTTTTTTCAATGTACCTACTGATTGTGTTAGAAAAAAAAGTTTTTATATCTGAATGTCAAGAACTGAAAGTTAGAAATGGCCAAAAAAATTTCAGTGATAACGATTAAAAAGTTATGTTGTTTCTTTCATACGGCACTTGCCATTGACAAGCCCGCTGTTACGAAGACAGCGATTTAAGCCGATAGAACGCGTCTCTTTTTCAGTAGCGCCAACAAGGTTCAAGAGTATGACTTTGCTATTCATGCATCACTTATTCACTTGAACAGCTCATTTTTGCTTGGGGGGGGGTACATTTACTCGTCTCGCAGATAGAACAGAGTAAGAACAAAAATGCCCGCGCCGGGACTCGAACCTAAGACGCCCAGATTGCTGAGACGACGCATTACCCCTACGCCAGGATGTCGACAGAAAAAAAAATGTTGTAAATGTCATTTACTAAAAAAAAAAAAAAAATTGGAGAAAAAATTTGAAATATTGTATTGATTGGTGATTAAGGTCAATCTTGTTCTAACTTCAAGTTTATTTCTATAAGTTGGAAGTTTTCTATAATTTTGATAGAAAAAAAAAACCCTAAAAGAATCAAGTTATATTTTTTTCTCGTTGCAATAGAAACAGAAAGTATTTTCACTTATTCAGATTTATTCGGAAAAATTATAAGTGCAGTAGAAATATTAGAGCAATATTAAACGTCCGAGTAATGTTATTATTATGATATTATTACATTATCTCTTTTATGTTTTTTAGCCATTGAATATGGAATAAAAGAAAATAATATAAAAATAGTTTACTGGTGCTTCCTATTTTTAAAAGCTTGATTTATATTTCAAATACCATGTGAGAACATTAATTTTTTGTCTGGTAGTATCAATCCGACAAAAAAGAATCATTTCTTGCCTGATAGATATTTTGAAACCATCATATTGAAGATCTCAAAATGAAGTTTGAATCGTGTTTTGACATCAAAAAGAAAAACGTAACAGAATATGAATATGGAATGCAGGAATTTCAATTTTTGTTTCTTAATACTTTATATTAATTTCTTTATTTCCCGATACTAAGTGAAAAGTATGCAAATGAGCGATAAAAATCGTTAAAAGAGAATACAAGATATTAAGAAAAATGATGTAGATTTTTACAAGAATTGATCACCAAAAGTTGAATCATGATTCATAATTTGGAACCCTGGTTTTAGAGAACTTTGCTTTCAGATTTTAGGAGGGACAAAATTCAATTTATTACAATAAAGTTTAATAAAAAATAAACCTTTAAATGGGCAAACAACTGCGTATTTATATGCATTCAGAGAGAGAGAGAATAAAACGAAATTCAATCAAGATTGAGAAAAAAAAAATCGTAAAATTTGGAGAGCTTTATCCTTTTAGTTTAAAAGCTATAAAGCGTTCATAATTTTTGTCACAGAGAAAAAGAACAAGTATACCTACACAAATATATTATTTGTGTATGTGTGCAGCTTTATTATTTGCCTTTCTTCACAATATGCGCAGAGAAATTCAAGCACTGCTAAAATTGGACAATATTCTGTATGAAAAATTACAAAAAGAACTCTTTATCTAGCTTTTTGTTCCTGATAATGGATTCTAACTTAGGCTGACCCATTGTATATTCTTTATTTTTCATGTTTATTTATATTCATTTATTACTTATTTATTTACTTATATTTTATTTATTCATTCATTTATTTATATTTTATTTATTATTTAGTTATTTATATTTCATTTTTTCATCTATTTATTTTTCTTATTCTTTTATTTTCTTTCTCTCTATGCGTTTTATTTTATTTCAATGTTTTTTGTGGCGCTGCATTTTGCTTCTTTTGCATCTTGTACATGTGCATTGGAAAGGTATGTTTGAATATCGAATCTTTTGATAGCTATTTAAATTCTATTTTTTAAAATTATAATTGTAAGCTTTTCACCGGTGTAACGCCACTTTGGGCACATACCTAATCATTATCAGAATACACAAATATACAAAATACACAGTAGACAAGGAAAAAAAAATCTAAATCTATAGAAAAAAAAAGAGAAAATGCACAAAAAAAAAAACCGAGCAAAAAAAAAATTTAAAAAAAACAAAAAAAAAAAAATAAAATTTAAAGAGGAACTTCAAGATGTCAGCGTCAACAAGCATCACGCTCAATTTGAATGTGAGTTTCGATTTTGTATCTATATTGCGCGACTTCCGTTTAGTTCCCGAACAAGGACAACTGCAAAGCTGGCGCTAAAACCATTTACCAAACTTCGAAGTGCGATCACTGGTTTTTCATCTCTGGGATTCTTGTTTACAATACAAAAGATTTTCAACGGCAAAGAAAATTCACCCTTTCAAGACGGATAATTACGAACGGTAGAGCTCTACCAACAACTGTTTATCGTACTCTCAAATATATTTATCGCCTTCAGAGAACTCCTTGCTATTGGCATGTAATAGTGACCCAATAATAACTATTACTTCAAAATTTTGGAAAAAGAAAGGCATTGTAATATAAAATTCTAGAGAGAAAAGGTCTTGAAAAATGCAAAAAAAAAAAAAAAAAAAAGTGGTTTATATTATTTTGCAAAACAATACAAATTCTTACTAACTCTAAGTCTTACAAAATGCTTACTAATTTGTTTAACAAATTATACAAGAAGTATACTCCTTTTTGGGCATTCTAAATTTTTATTTATATAATAATATACTTATTAAAATATTTTCAATTTTTCATTGCCTAATAAATTTAAAATGTTTCTATGGCATCTGTAAACTTGAAATCTAGAGTAGCCATATTTTATTCTTCTAGCCTGTAATAAAGGATTATGTATACTTCATTGTGTGAGTCATTGTATAAATTAATATAAGCACCATAGAAAACAACAACAACAAAAAATAACAGTTAAAAAGTTTTACAATTGACAAAAACTTTGTGATATTCTTTAATCAATGTAAAATGCCAATTAACAGCAATAAGTATTAGATAAATGAATTCATATCAAATGAATAACAAATTCTTTTGTTTCATCTAGTCAATTGTTATTTGGAATTTAATATTGATTATGATAGGATGTTTTTATATTGCACTAGTGAATATGAGAGTATTGCTTAGCTTTTCTTATTCAAGATTGATTATACAAGCTTAATTTTTTAATTTAGTATTTCAAATCTTTATCTAGCCTTATGAATGCTGTTTTCTCATTTCTCTTAACTATACATTTCATTCTTCCACACTTATTAAGTTTTTTTTCCCATCATATTGATTAAACAGTCTGATCAGATTTTTATTTTCTTAAACCGGCTGTTTGTTTCTAACGTTTATTTTTTTTTAATAATTGAACTAATAAAGGCAGGATCTTTCTCGTTTTTATAATGTTTAATTTAAAATTTAATTATATTATTTATTACAGGGTAGTAATATATTATTTTTAAATTTCAAAATATTATACTTAAATAAATCTGCATCAGTGGTATTAATAAAAAAATATGTACTCCTTCATTCAGATATTCTTTAAAATACGTGTATGCAATGCTTTACTAAACTTTAAATAGTATTTTTGTTTTAATGTTTACAATTTTTATTACAATTGAAAAGGGTGTTCCCAAACTTTATTGGTCAAAATCTGTTGTAGTGAATGACTTTTCGGCAAAAAGAAAAGTTACTTGATACTAGAAAACGTTCAAATGCTTTTCATTATTTTGTTATTTTTGAGAAATGTATAATAATTTCAGAGAAATAGTCGAATGTGCATCAGAATAATTTTTAAAACATTTATAACTCATGTCATTATCGTTAAATTTTCATAAATTTTTTTCTAAGTAATTAATTAAAATAAATTGATTCAATAAAAAAAAGTTGGCTTGAATGAAATAAATTAACCGAGTTAATTAACTCGATTTATCAGTTTGCAAATTGAAATAAATCCGTTCCCACCAATCATTTCCACCGGCACGAATTTGGTGAAGTGGTAATAAAAAAAGTCACAGTGTTTTTCCATTTTTTAACAACTAATTACATAATAACTATAAAATACTTTTTTTTAAAGCTGCAAAAGAATTTTTTACTATATTTCGTTACATTATGTAAGATTTTTTTTCTCGAATCCACATGAATAATTAAGAGAATTTATTAAAATGGGTATTGTGCGACCAGACTATTTTTTTGTCATTAATAAAGTGAAAAGTAATTTTGCTTAAGCATTGATTAAAAATAATCAATGTATAATTAATTATTATGAATCTTAATTGTTTAATAAAGGATGAATAATAATTAACTATGTTATTAATAACCCATCTGCTAGATTCGATCAGATTATAAACGGCTGATCCGATTTCATCAAACGATAATTTTTCTTTGTGACAAGAACGATTTACTTGTAATGCGCATGCGCTGTGCAGTAGTGGCAATGCTTTGAGAGTCATTAGAATTCATTTGTTTCCTCATTACCTCTAACAGTTGGTTCTTTTTTTTGTTAAAACTCATAGTTGCATTGTTAATCCTTTGTTCTATCAAAAAAATTTAAAAAAAAATGGCCTGCAGCTCGAACAATATCTTTCAATTCAAGATTTCTTTGAAATTCATTAAGCCTAAAATTTGGCGCCGAATTCAAGTACCTGCAAATTACACTTTTCAGCAGTTGCACTGGGCAATTCAAGATTGTATGGGATGGGAAAGTAATTTTGGTAATTACCATCTGCATGTATTCCGAATGTCAAAAAATAGAAATACTATTGAAATAGGCCTTCCTAATGATTTTGATCGCTTTGCGGAAACCATTCCAGAAGAGCGTGCTAAACTGACGGATTTTTTTACGGAACCTAAAACAAAAGCGGTATATGAATACGACTTCGGTGATGGTTGGGAGCATGATGTAGTTTTGGAGAAGATTTTGCCTGCTGCGGAAGGTACTGTTTATCCAAAATGTATCGCTGGTAAAAGAGCATGCCCACCTGAAGATTGTGGAGGCTACGATGGGTATGAAGAGCATTTAGAAATCATCCGGAATCCTAGGCACCCAGAATATAAAGACCACATGAAATGGTTGGAATCCAAAGTTGTTGGAGCAGACCCTGAAGAATTTGATCCAAATTCAGTGATATTTCATCAAGGTAAAAAGTAGTAAAAATGTTTTACTCGTGGGTTACGTTTGCTTTCGAGACTTAACGTATATCATAAAACTTTTGTTTATGTAATCTGATTGTTTCTGAATACCTTGGGATAGTGATTAATTTTTAATTTCTGAACGAATTTTTAAATTTTTTGGAATAAAAAAAATTGTTTTTTCTTATTATTTTTACTGATAATTTTTATGGATAATAGTGACCAAAGTAGTTTTAACATAAAATGTATTATCTATTATTAATCTTAAAACGAAAGCTTTTATTATTTGAAAATTGTGTTTCAAAAAGTTGTTAGTCATTTATCTGAATTGTCAATAATTTTTATGCAATGTTCATTATTTGAAATAAGTTCTATGGATAATAATTTACATATTATTGTATCTATTACAGTCCTGATAAAAAAGGATAAATTATCCCTTCCTGTTACTTCTGAATATCAAAGAAAAAGAACCAATTATACTTTGCTCTTTTTAAATGTTTCTTCATTCTTTAATTGGGTAGTATTTTCAGTCAGCCCTCAAATTAATGTGATTTAAATTTTTATAAGATGATATATCTTTATATTAAATAATTAGATCTTATTCCCTCTGAATCGAGAAAAGTGTATTATTCATATCTGATTTCTTTTAAATTCTCTTGTAAAATGTGTATATAAATACAGATTTCTAATATTCATTTATAAAATATTCTTCAGTGTGATAGCATTATTTCTTTCTCATCTGTTAAGTAAAAGCAAGTCATAATATGAATCACTTTATTGTTTTAAAGATAAACTTTTCTTCAAATATCCTTGCTCTCCTTTAAGCCTCGAATAGTTTGATTTCACATGAAACAAAATTTGTTAACATAATTTAAACTGTGATTTGATTTGAACCATCATATCTTTTTTAAAAAATGATTGCACTATCATAAATATAAGATTTGTGCTGATTCTATAGAACCCTTAAATTTTATAAAATTCACTAATCTCCATGTAGCAAATTAATTTTAGTGTTTCTGTTTAGGTATTTCCTTTATTTCCATTAATATTACGTTTGGATACAAAGAAAGAATATTTCCTATAGCTAACTCTTTTTTTACAAAGTATTCGAGTCATTAATATAGTGGCATTGCCAATAAATCAATATGATTTTGTGTTTTATGACTTCTGCCCTGTTCACAGTAACAAAAGCTTTTTTCTTTACACAGAATTCTTTCCTTAAGAAAGTGTTATTGTATTTAATTTTTGCTTATAAATGTAAGGGTAGATATTTTTAACTTTTAAGAAACACTTTTACTTTGATAGTAGCTGTGAAAATTTTTTAATGCAAAATGAATGTCTGTACGCTCTATTTTCTTTTTTTTCTCTCTCTTTTTTTATGTACAAACTTTTGATTCTTTTAGATATATTGCTTAGTATACAAAAGTTCTTTCTACAGTATTTCTTGTTTATCAGAAATTAAAAATTCATGTCTGCATAAGTCATCAAAAGTGTTTGTGTATATTATGTGAATGTCTCTGATTTAAAAATTAAATGTGCAATATGTAATTAATTGCAATAATATGATTAAAGTCTTTATACTCTTGAATTTATCTATTATTTAATAACAATACATATAATTGGAAATGAATAGTGCTTTTAGAACTTGGAAAATTAGCTTATTAATGGTCTACAAATTTACTGAGAGTTACTACTTTTAATTTGTATAAAATTATTATGAAGTCTAAAAACAGAAAGATATAATGATCCTTACTGCACAAAATGATTTAATCTAGATCTGTAGATATCATTTTAGAAAAATTCTGACATAGAATTCAAGGTTATCAATATGATATCCCTAGTTGAATAAAGTTTGAAGACTTATTTTTCAGGAAAACAAAAATCATTTAACAGAAAACATAAGTAATTACTTCTCAAATTGCAGTAGCCATTAATGTTTCCTAAGAATGTGAAAATGCTTTGTACATGGATAAAAATCTTTATATTCTAATGACTATACATTTAAATTCATATCCATTATTTTACCTTAGATGGCTGATTTCTTTAGAAAGAAGATTAAAGTATAATTGAATGTGATGCCAGAAAATAAGAAATCTATAGCTAATGTCGGGCATTATAAAACAGCATTTTTTTTCTTTTCCCTCCTGTTCTGTTTTGGTCCCTACTGCATCTGATAAGTTGATGGTGGTAGGGAATCCTTTTTATTCCATTTATTTGTTTGCAGGGGGGAACATTTAATCAAATTTTATTATATACTGCTTTTTCACCTTGCATCACTTTGCATGTTAAATGAAGCAACAGAGTGGTTTAAAAACTGTTCTCTGTAATTTTATGTATTAAAAAAATTATTAACAATTAAAAGCATTTCTTAAATGATATCCAGAGTTAAATGTGGATGCAATTCATATTCAGTTGTCATTTACATGATAAATATTTTATAAAGTGTGTTTAGGAAAAAAAAAAAAAAAAAATTCAACTATAAATTTTACAAAAATTGTTCTAATGTTAAAACATTTTAAATTAGTTTGCACTTGTATATAAAAACAAAGCTATTTTCAGGTTTTTACTTCAAAATTTTGAAATGTAAATATATATTTGTAACATAATATGAGAAATCATTTGTGATGAAATAGTTAAAATAATTGCATTTCTAATTAATTATAGTTAGTTTCAAGATACTTACCAGTCTCTGAATTTTCAAATTTATTAAAAATTATACTGAGTGAATTAATAATTGAAATGTATATGTTTTTAAGAGGTATGTGAAAAGAAATAAATTAAATTACAAGCTAAAATTGAATGAATGGAATTAAATATTAAAACAAAATAGTCATTATTTGTTAGATTCATCATGCTTTGGTTGTATGTTGCATCCATTCTCTTCCTGCACATAAATATTTTGTGTAATTTAGTAGACTAAGAATAATTATGCTTTGATTTTTTTTTAATCATTTGCATAAAAATCATTTTCTAGTAACATGTAAAGAGATTATATACAAGAATCAAAATTTTTTTTAATGCTTTCCAGTTTTGATGCCTGGATTTGTCTTTAATAATACTTGAACTACTTACTTGATATAAATGTCTAATTTTTATTTCCTTAATTATACAATATAAAAGAAATATTCTCAGGTTGATTAGTTTATAGAATGTTTTGTCTTTATTTTGAGAAGCTAACAAAATTTTTTGATACTATTTAAATTATAAAACCATTTTATATTTGGTATTAGCTGATAGCAACTTATAACATTTGTTTAAACAAACTGTAAAGAATTTTATTTGGAGAAGA
Organism: Argiope trifasciata; assembly: GCA_026543055.1. NCBI lineage: Eukaryota > Metazoa > Arthropoda > Arachnida > Araneae > Araneidae > Argiope > Argiope trifasciata. Next base: position 1,726,314 of record JAPMOQ010061697.1, on the reverse strand, counting down.
AAGCCTAGATTTAAAGATATATATAATTTTAAAAAAGCAATCTTTTCAAATGAAGTCTTAAATAAGCTTTTATGCTTATTTCCTGTGAATGATTTATATGTTTGGTTAGCCATTTTTCTTGGATTAAAAATAAATAATTCAAACAAATCATAAAATGACTATTATATTAAATTATTTATAACAATTAATATAAGAAACAAATTGATGTAAATAATTTAATATACTTAAGTTTATATTATTAATGAATCTTATCAAATGTATGCTCTTTCATTATCTACAATATTCTCTGTGCATAGAAGTAAAATACCAAAATAAGTAAACTGAGAGTTGAAAATATATAGTATAATGATCTCTTAACTTAGCTGAAATTATAATTAATTTTCCAATTTTTATCCTAAATTACCCCACGTCTATTCTATTTTAACCCTTAGTCTTCCAATGTCGCCTCTCTGGTACCATTCAAGGCAGCACGTCATTTTATTTAATTATTTTCCTAAATTTTGACTGTCAAAAATACCCAAGAGTAGTAAAAAAATCTGTAAATTAATTTCCCAGGAAAATTTAACTTTAAAAATTCATATATATTAATTTTTCGAAGCAGCAAACAACTAATCTTTTTCAACCAATATTTATGCATCAAATTATTTTTTGAAGCCCTAAGGGTTAAATGGTCTCTTATTTCCTGATCTAATTCCCATTTTTTATTTTAAATGCATTCTATAAAATTGAATAGTTTCAGTAGTTTCCTATGCTCTGAGTGATGGAATAAAAATCCTTAATTCTTGCAACATTTTTCTAAAGATGCCTACAATCACTTTGTTTATGGGCTCATGACTAGTTATTAATTTTCTATCAAATTGTGAACAAAATCCATTCTTAGGAAGGTTATCTGTTCGATTGCAGCTGAACTCTAGAATATAAAGGGCCAGATAGATGACATTTTGTTCTCTGATTTTGCAACTAAAACAGAAATATTTTCAAATTCCTAATTGAATTTGTCAAAAGGTTGACCGACTCGGTCTGCATTTTACATGCATGTAAATGCATTGATTTAAATAAATGAAATTCGTTATGTCATCATGTGACTAGAATAATCACACGAAATATCGTGGTTAAATTCGGTTGAAAAAAAGCATCAAAAATAAACACTCGCATGGTAGATTCAGTAAAGCTGTTACATTTGTGGTAGGTGGTGTTGGCTTAAAATAGAACTCGGGACCTTTGGGTCGGAAGCCTCGTAACATAGCCACTAGACAAAAGCAATTGCTCTTGTCCATTAGATGTTATCTAGTTTATAAATTTGTCAACACAGGAGTAGCGAGATAAGATTTTGGAAATTTTGCCGAAATTTTTAGGGACTTCTTTTATTGTTTCTTATGTCATTTGCTTGCTTTTCAAATGCATAAGGATTATCGAAATTATTTTTTCCCTCACCACAAATGGAAAATAATCCCATGAAACGTCCATTACTGTATTTGCTACATCAAAAATGCCTACTTTGTTTTCGATTGAAAGGGAATTCGATCATGAATTTCTCTTACTCACCCTCAGCGTCAAAATCTTACTTCCAAACGCAATTTGGAAAGTAGTCTGCTTCTTAATCTATCACGATTGTAATGAAGTGGAATTCATCCAGAACTCATATTTTTAACGATGCAGGTTTCTTACTAAAAATATGTTTGGGCCTAAGCGGACCATTAGACATCGACTTTAGCTGTGAAGATTCCAATTTCAAGACCCAATTTCATTGACAGACCCGTCGTGTAAGTAGGCCTAAATCTGATATTGTGTGTCAAATTTTCTCTCGTTGTCGTATACAAATTTGGAGAGGGCATATTCATTTGGGTGACGCCAATTACCATCAACTGACCATGGTTCAAGATTATATGCTCCAGAATAAACACAGTTTAGCTTCTCACCGTGCCATTAATAGAATTAAATCAAACCAATCCTACATCAATCGGGTATAAAATTCACTGAACACAACATTTGTAAAACGATTCATACGAGTGGATCACTACTTGACTCAATTTGATCCGAAAATGGCTCTTGTGTTTCTTGACATCCAACGATCCACTAAATCCACGAATTATAGCTTGCTGTTACAATTACCCGGGAGAAATTCGAATTACATGTTTCTGAAGTTTTCGTCTTTGGGATGGGCACAACATCTGTTGACAAAAGAAAAAAAAAAAAAGCATATTCCTTTCTTTTTTATCTCCCCTACCCTCATTAAGTGCAGTGATCCGTTATTAAATAATGATCTTAGACGATCCATTATTTTTGGTTGGCATCAAAAGTAATTAGAAATTGCCCCACATTTAGAACTATGGAACTAAGACTTATTAGACTTCTCAACAACAATAATTTTTACTTTCTTCCAGCAACAAATGTCGAATGACGTTAAAATTTTCTACTAATCTATAACATGCATCTTCAACCAGGACATATCCATTTAACCTATTGTGAAGATATGTGGATAATACAAGAAAAATTATATATTCAATTGGATATCGAACTCTTTTGAAGGATAGATAATTTTGCATCTTTTAAACGATTAATATATAATTTTAATGTTTTGTAAATAATTATTAATTTGTTTTGGTTTGAGTGGCAAAAGTTTGTTTTTGTATAGTGGAAAATTAGTTTCGCTGCCTTCAATGTTAATGTATATGACAATACTTTTTGTTAGTATTATGATGTGAATCTTTTCTTTGAGGGCAAAAATTCTTTCACCTTCAATAATTCTTATTTTGTAAGCAAATTCCCTAACCTCTTCAGCACTTAAAGCCTGAAGAAATTGAAATAGAGTAAATCTTTGGCTTTGCGCTAAAGCGACGTATTTCAAAGGATTAAGAGCTTTTAAAATCATAGATTCCGAACATCACTGTAAGTCTCATTTTTCTGTATTCTTTTAATCATGATTATATTTTTTCAACTTACTTTTTTTTATTTGGTAACAAATAAGTTACCAATAGTGTTAAAAAAAGTTAAATCTAAATTAAAAATATGCCTGTGCTCAAAATTTTTGATTTGCTTCGTAATATTATATTTATTAAATTTCCGTGTTTTTATCGCTACATTTATTCACAGCAAACAGTTATGTAGCTTATGTTTTGTATTTTTTTTAATGATTGATTTAGCCATTGGACGCGCTAAACTTTTCAATGCCACTAAATGATTTTGACCTTAAGTATCGTTTCTTTTAAGAGTAAACCATTAAATTGAAAGTGTGCTTCCAATCCAAAATGTAGTTCCCGCAACGCTTATTTATTTTCACCCCATATCCTTGCTTTCTGAATGTTTAACATTTTTATTTTTGTTGTTTGACTCATATTCTGAAATATTGAATGTAATATTTGACTCATACCCTGAAATATTGCTTTTGTTTATTGAGTTCAACTCGGAAAACAGCAAATTACAAGCAAGTGCAAGAAATCCTGGTACGACCAGATTTTACGCTTGGCGTAATGTTCAAAAATTGTCAACTCGCTTACCTTGCTTCGTATTTTTCCCAATAGTCATGGTCCATAATAAAAATGAAAGATAATTGGGTTGAGAGGCTAGAGAAAACGCCAGTTTTGGCACATTATCGTCAACTTGGCGAAGATGGGGGTTTAATAACGGTTCGCCTGAAATCTTTTGCGTAACAAAAAACGGTATTTCTGAAATTTTAAAACTTCTATTCCGAAAATGTAAATTCTCTTGATATTTGTGTATTAACTATCTGGAAACGGTTAATCACCATAAATGCAACGTTTATTGCAGCTAAATTGCTGCTTGCAATTTTTACTTTCTCGTATACGTAGTATAGCGAAAGTATAGTAATTGCAAATCATTCGAACGCTAGATTTTGACGAATGTTCACGTTTTAAACCTCCCCGAGTTCGAAAAACATATTTTTGGAAAATGTCCATCTGTCTGTGATAAAGACAAAAAAGCTTTGCGTTAAAATGGATGAAACTTGATATACAGTATTTAAATCAATTTCGTAGATTTTTCATCAAATTTTAAGTAAAATGTACCTAGGGCAAATTTGTCCGCGTTTTTGAATATAATTTAACACTATAATTGTAAAACGAAGAAAGTTAGATAGAGAAAATTAGATACATAGAATTAACATCTATGTAGCTAGTTTAGGCACCTATGAAATTCTGAGCCAAATCCAATTAAGGATTGACTGTCTGTCTGTAAAACAAGTAAGAGACATAACTCAAAGAAGAGTGGTTTTAGAAACACGTAAAAGCGATAACTCAAAGATGCAATGACTTAAATATATAAAATCTGATATATCATTTTACGACTACAAATGTAATTTCATGTCATATCTTTGTTTCAGTCGGTTGAGAAAAACGTGTCTAAAGTACAAATTTGATTTTCGAATATTTATTATTAACTGCATAACATAGATTAATTAACAAGTAACTCATCTTGATACGGTAGATTTATTACAAATGCTAAATTCATACTATAGGTAATATTTCGTAATTATTATATGACAGTGCCGTGCAACGTATTTCCTGAGATAATATCTTTATTAGAGAGAATGCGAGTAAGTTTTTAGTAGACAACATCCGCTGATTTTATTTCCATTACTAATCAGAGAAATAAATATTACCACTATAAATTTAAAAAACAAACATTTTTTTCCTCTTTCTCGAAATGTTTGGTATAAATATCGGGGACCATAAAACTTCATAAGCGTAAATGTGAGAATTTGAATACCTTTGGCAAAGAATGAGAATCACCAAAAAATGTTGTAACCATAGTTAAACAGTAAAGACAACCGAAAACATAAAACCGAATAATAATATTTCTTATAAATTTTCTTTTATTAATGGTTACCAGGTGATTCTTGGATAGATATTAGTTTATTTAATTTCTGCTAAATCGTATAGTATTCACATGTTTATAATACTGTCAACTGTAGAAGTCGACAGCATGAAATTAACAAAATTGTGTTGTAAGTTAATATCATTGAAAAGAAATTTTTTTTTGGCTTGAATACTAGGTTAGTGCGCTATTGAGTTTGGCGCCCATATGGTAAAAAAAAGCAATCCTCCAGCAACCCTAATGCTGATTTGTTTACTATTTTTTACGCTTCTTGATTTGTACATGAACTGCTACTAGTTTAGAAGAAATGTTAAATAATCGACAAATAAATAAGATTACTTAATGAGTATCTTAATTGAATTTTTATTGCTAATAAAACATTCTAGAGTTATTCTTAATTTTAATTACGAACAAGTAATATCTACTTTTTTGAAGTTCTTACTGAATTAATTTATCAATTGTTTTAATTAAAAACATCTGCAGGAGCTTTTGGATTCGTTTGCATTGTTGATATATATTCTTCTTAATCTTTTAAATTATTCTAATAAATCTACAAAGAATTTTGCTGTGGTGCATTGAAATTTTTTGCTCTTTTAAAAATTCTTTTCTTGAATCTACGGTTCCCTTTATAATTCGTCATTTCTTTATGGAAATAATTAATGCGTTTTCACTCCAGATCAGCTATTAATTGAAGAAGAGAAATAAGTAACAATAAATTAATCATTAACATTTTCTTCTAAAAACCATCCATTTATAAAAGTTTTGTTACTAAGAACAAACGTTCTCCATTATTATTATTATTATTTATTTGCTACTGTTTTTGATATCCTTAGATCCTTATATTTAAACGGCTAGAGACTCTCGCTGTTAGTGAAGTCTTATGAGGTTTTTTAAAATTAAAAATTCTGCCCAGTGCCTTGAGATGTCGATGACATTACTTGCTCTATTGTCGAAATCAAAGTCCTGAGCCGGCGATTTGCAAAATTTATTTCAGAATTGTAAGGATATTTAGCATTAGTGATCCATAAAAATTCAAAATGAAATCTTACATAAAACAGCAATTGATCAATACAACTCTTAATTTAAACAGAAATCTAGTTGTAATTGTTTCAGAGGATTGTTTATATGGTCTGCCATCTTGAACCTAACTTTTGGCGTGGTTAGTGGCACCTAAACTAGACTTCACCATTTTTAAAACTTTAAATTGATGATTTTTTTTTGCTAGAATATTTTTGGAAGTTATTGCAGAAGAGTGCTGGATTTTCGCTTAAGTTTAGAGTAAATACAAATTTAAGAGAAATCACTTCGAGATGCTCGTTTCCACCCTCTAAAAGTTCCCTCTAAAGTGTCAAGTTAGGAAGCATTGGATATGTGCGTTTTACACGCATGCACACATGTACAATCCATCCATCTTTATCATCAGTACAGATTCATGATTCTTATAGCTTGTCATAATATAGGGTGTCCCACTAGGTATGCAGCATCTAATATTAACCGATTTGGATAGAACATGTCAAGACGTGTACTATAGAATTTATTTTGATGCATAACGTGTGTGGTCCCTGAATAATTAATAATAATTAGTCTAATTAAGGTGTGAAGCCTTGTGTTAAAAAAATTCATGAAATAAGAAAGGAAAAATTGAAATAAATGTTTATAGCGAACTTTCAATGTAATAGATTTTCGAAATACCGGTCTTTAGAAAAATGACATGACTAAGTCTGGAATCGGAATTCGCAATTGTTTTCTGCAAAACATTTGTTCCTTTTTCCTTGACCTCGATTTCAATTGCTGCTCTCAAGCCGTCCAATGTTGAGGACTTTGTGAGTTAACACTCATATATTACGTCTGTCAGACGTTCCCAAGAAAAAAACTTGCAGGGATTAAGATTTGGGGAGTTAGATGGCCACTCTACGCCATTGCCTGTTTTCTTATTGGAATCCAACCCAAGCAGTTTTATCGTGAAAGTGTTCCGCAACGAGATCGAAATTTCGCTGAGTGCTGTTAGGTCTGGTGCCATCTTGCATAAAACATTAATCTTTTTTATATCATGCAAGTATGGAATGGCACCATCAATGAACACGTCAAAATAAGCTTTTTCCATTTTAAAAATACTGTTCCAGTGACGCCTTTGGCAAATAACTCACATCAAAATATGAGCCTAAGTGAGTGCAGTGGCCGAACTATTGCATAATGAGGATTTTAAGAGTCTCTGAAAGTCCAACTCTTTTTATTAAAACATCCTTTGATGGTGGAAGTGCGCCTCATCCCTGAACTAGATCCGATTAAAAACAATTTCACCACCTTCAATCGTATTAACCATCTTGTTTGCAAAATCAATCCTCCTTAAATTCTCTAAATCGGCCAATGGTTGATTTGAATTTTGTAAGTGTTAACAGAGCCACATTCGTCCTCGTTATCCGATGCTCCGTATTTTTGGACAAGTAATCGTGCCACTTATCATGTCAAAGTTGATGGACTTGGCACGTATATTTCTTTCAGTCTTTGGCATTAGCTTCCAATCTTGCAGGCATCTTTTCCTCCATCATTCGCTGGCACATTGTCCAACATAATCCCGATATTCTTAAATATTTCGTGCGTTCTTTTGATCGATGTGCCGTTATGTTGTGGTGATTGCCGAAATATTTTCTTGAATTTTTTCACCATAAATGCTGGTAATTGCAATTCCTTAGTCAGCACCATGAAAACACGGTGCTCTATCGAATATTTGCTCATTTCAGAACTACAACGATTACATACAGTTACACTAATTTCTTAGCGAGTAACACGCAACTCATTCTTATCAGACCTAATTTTTAGTCTTATAATATACCGCAGCAGAAATTGGCATATTCACTTGCGAACACGCTTTTCCTTTCATTCGTTGCCACAAATGTTTATGTCTCCTAGGAAAGCTTCCATGTTGCGCTTTTGTCGTATGCATCTTAATTTGAAATACGGACTGTCGGATTCATAACTAAAATTCTTTGTGTAAATTAGACTCTGACGTTATATTCGGGCCCTCCACATGTTACATGTCAAAATGATCATCTTGACCTGTTATATCCATATCTGCAAATATTAAAAGTTGCGGGTCATCCTATATCTGTAAATTATGTCACACATGAAAATACAGTTCAAAATGCCGAGGTTGATCAAACCTAGTTATTAAGTTTGGTAGCTAATAACTACTTAAGTAGTAGGTCCTCAATGTTTTCTAAATATTTAAATTAAATGTTGATTAAAAAATTTGCAACACATTAAAAAATATTTTTAAAGAATATTTTACAAAAATGACTTTGTTTTAATTCCAGCATTTATAATTACGCATGTTGCGTCGTAATAAAATAATTTCTTTTATGCATGCTGTGGCTGTGATACATTGAAGCGTAAATTTAAGCAGGTAATGTAATTTTTAAAATTTAATTCCTACTTGGGTCAGCAAAGAAATTTTTTATTTTAGTTACTTTTTATGAAATAATTATCAAAAAGAAAGATGATTGATTTTCACATGAATTGAACCCGCATTTTTCAGCTTCACGTGAAAAATACCGAAATCCTTGCATTTTACCGATTGAGCTCCTCACGATGATTTCAATTTTCATTACAAACTTCTAAAACTCTATTTATATTAAACTTTAATTAAATTTGATGAATGAATTAATATTTGTAAAAAAAAAAAAACTGAATTAACATCGAATGTCATCCACTACGAGTTTAAAAAAATGTATTTGAACTAGAGTTGATGAATGAAAAATATTTTATTTACGATTGAAAATTTGAACAAGATATATAATGTATATACATATAGGAAGAGTGTGAACTAATCGAAGGAATTGAAAAATAAAATAGAAATGAACGAATCAAGCTAAAAACATTAACATACTATGATGTTTCGAAATAGATGCAATATTCATAGATGTTTCAGATTAATTTGTAGTTCGGAATATAATCTCATAGTGTTCTATTTTCAAATAATAAGTCATGTGTTTCAAAGGATTCATGTTTGCTTAGTCATGTATTAATTTACTCCCTTTTTGAAGCAAGCAAAGGAGGAACAGAGGTCGGAAATAATTAAACAGAATGTTAGATCTTTTAATACCGTAATTGCACCGAAAATTTAAATTTTCGCAATGCTATGAAATTTCCTGTTGAGTCATTATCGGTATTATCAAATTTTGTAATTGTTTATTTATTAAACACTAGCCGCCTTTGGCGACCAGCTGTTTCGCTATGAGTAATGCGTTCTAAAATTTTCAATTAAATCACATATTCATTAGCCTTGAAGTAATTCGCCATTGATTGGCCTGGAATTAATATTTTCTTTAAGATGTGATGGACGGAAATTTCTAAAAAAAACACGTTTTCCTAATAATATTCTTTAATTTTATAAATCAGTCAGTTTTAATGATTGATTTAGGAGACTGATTGATGTAGCAACTTTTATTTAAAATATTAATAAAAACATTTTGTAAAATATGGTTCACAGAGCAAAGTATGAAGAAATCTAAAACTCATAATTCATCACTGCCTAAATGGATTCAAGCCACATAAAATGCCACATAAATTTAATCAGGTTTATCGTAAATAAAGAAGATTTATTGAATTAATGATATAGATATTGCAAACGATCATGGAATCCTTTGCCTTGCATTTTTTTAAAGAAAATATATTTTATATTTCTTTTATTTTATCCAGTCACGTGCTAAAAGTTGCATTTCTTTAGATTTATTTGCGATGATAGTTTTTTTTTAAATTTGAACTTCCGTTATTGTTTTCTTCTATTTTATCCAGTCACGTGCTAAAAAAACATGGTTTGAGTATTTCTTTAAAAATTCGTTAAAAATAGAAGCTTAAGTTATAGATTAAAACACTGACGCCATTAGAAAGCTAATTTTTTAATCTTTAAATTGATGTAAAAATCATGTTTGTGCGATAATATTTTTCGAAGTTATAGCGGAAAAACGTCGAAATTTCGCTTAAATTTTAATTAATTCAAATTCTACTTAAAAATTCGGAAAAAGGGCTCCGAGTTGCACATTCCCGACCTCCAAGGTATACATGTACCAAATTTAGTAGCTGTAGGTCCAATGGTCTGGTCTGCAGAGGGCCAACACACACACACACTGAGCTCTATTATTAGTATAGATTATTAAAATACTTACAAGAAAACCTTTTTGGTGTTTGCGACTTCTAAGAATATACGAAGAAAAAATGAAATTTTGTGAGATTCTAACTATATGTTAGAATAAGTCATTTGGAACAATTCATGATGTTAAAGCCGGTGTCCTAGCTTAGGAGTAGCGCGCTTTCTCCGAAATCTGGGAGTCCCCGTTCGTGCATGGTTGTTCTTCCCTTGTGTCTTGTCTGTGAATGATCTTCCTCGTAAAAAGGGGCTGTGCAAGCGAATGTGTGTGGCATCCTCATTTGAGTTAGAAGTCTGGCTTCTGCCTTCGGATGCTCTGGGGTCTTTACCCTCTGAAGCTATTGCATTCCCTTTCCGTATTAATACGTGCACATCTTCACCATCATCAATGTTAAACTATTGGTCTCCTTAAAACTTCTTCGCATATGTTTTATTTATGTTATCCCCCCCCCCCCCCCACAAACCTGCAGACCTTGAACGAATGCCACGTGGAGTTTGTTTTATTTCAATAGCGATTTATGACTTTACGATAAAGAAAACCAATCGTGTACACCTTTTTATCAAATGATTAAAACTAAAATTTGGCAGAAAGCTATAGTGTGAATAAGTCACAATGAGGTGGCTGGCTTCTTGCATACAGCCGAACACCCCACTACCACTGAACGTAGCAGTATCGACAGGATTTGAGGTGGCTAGCTGGTCGAGAAACTCAGAATCGTCAGAGAGATAGGGGAAAAACAAAAGCCATCAGTTTTTCTGCCCATGCACCAGGTTGTGGAAGATTTATATTTACATTTCTGAGGGATCGAAGTTTCGAGTATGCAGTGTCGTCAGTCTACATTTGGGAAGTTTGTTCAATTCTGTAGAACAACTCTCGTGCATCCTAGGAGATGCAAGGCTCGTTTGATGCAGCCTTAATGTAAAGACAATTAAAAATTATTAGGTTTGTCTTCTCAATTTTTACTTTATCTTGTCCGAAGTATATAAATAGAAAGTATTGTCATTGTCAAAAAGCTCGAATTCGGAATTTTGATAAATCTCCGTTTTCAGATCTCCTCGCGTTCGAGGAACACATTTTTGGACTTAAATCTGTTTATTTGTCGCTCTGTCTGTTTCTGTCTTCATTTTTAGCAGATTTACCTTCCTAAAATCTTTTTATCATTGCTATTTCTTAATTTTGTTATCACAAATAGACTGTATATCTGTTTATGTAAATAACATAGATTTTCAGTTTCCCATTGATAGTTTGCTTATTATGTCACTGCCGCATTTTCTCATTTTAATCTCAGTCAGCTTATGGATGTCTATTTTGTCTACTTATTATTAAAATCCTCTTGCCAAATTTTTGTCAGTAAATGCCAGACGGTAAGTAATTGGAGCGATCGTCACGACGATAGATACTTCAGGAGAACCTTCCGATGTCGCTTTCACTTTATGCCCAATATACTGTTTAAATAACCAGTAAGTTATAGTTGTAGGGACATTGAAGCGGCGTTATATTATGTTTGTTAATGAGCATGATTATTCAAAAATGTCGAGTTCATGCATGAAATTTGGTATATGAACATATCAAATTTGTAGAATTGGACGAAATCCACTCAGAGGAAGTGTATCCATTTTAGCATAAGTGAATTTGACAACAAAAAACCGTTTAGAATTAGATGGCTGAAACTTAGCATCTAAAAGGTAGATTCGTATTTCAAATTTAAAACTGAAATGGCAAGAGGATGTCTGTATGTCGGTCTACACATATACAAATGCGGTAATCTGTCGGTACTTTTGCATAAATATAAATGCAATAATTCTAAAGTGCTGGGAAGTAAATGAAATTGGGTGTAGGATTTTGTGATTACATGTGTAGTTAGCTTTATGTCAAATTTTGGTTTCAAACAGTCGAAAGAAAGAAAAGCCTAAGATATATATTTGATTTTCAAGTACTTGTGTATTAACCTCATACCAGCTATTAATGAGGATGATATACTCTTAAATTCCACCAAAAATGGATATTTTTAACTATTGTTTGCAATTAACATACCAGTGCCAGTAGTTCTTTCCTATATTACGAAACATAATACTCTCATGTGCGGCACTCTGCAAATAAAAATCTGAGTACTTGTGACATTTAGGATCTTGTTCAAGGTCAAAAAGATAGAAGAAGTAGACAGATCAAATCTTTATGGAGTATGCCAGAAAATTTTGGGGGGATCGCTTTTTTTATATTGTAAATATTTGAATTTTGTACTGAAATCAGCATAAAATTTTCTTTAAAATTATATGTAAGTGTTTGCATTTTGTGATATGTTTCATATTCTAAAAGTATACAAATTTAGAAAATATAATTTTTTCAAAAGTGCCCACAACCACTGTGTATTCTAAAATAATCGAGATAATTTTTCGCAAATAGAGAATATTATAAGCGTCAAATAATTTACATTCTTAAAACTTTCTGAACAAAAATCTTTCCCAATCAGTCTGTCCATTTAAAATCTTCTACCTGTTGATTATCATGTGCAGCAAATGTCCCTCGGCCGAATATGTAGGTTGAGTGTTAATAGTTGCTTTTTCACTAAACAAAAGTTTTTGCAATTATGCATTCTCAAGTATGCTTTTTATGTTTCTGTCTTTCAAGTTTTGAATCCATTTTAATTTGAAATAAAATCTGTTTGTAAATGTACCATTCATGTAACCATAATAATCCTCACTTTTTCTTATAGTTAAGCAGTACCTCCTCCTAAACATGTGATTTGTGCCAATTTCAGGCTATTATTTACTCCTATAATTACAATGATATACTATCTAATTAGTACTTAAATTCTACCATTTCCATTAACATTGCATTTGGATTAGAAATTACAATATTTGTTATAGCTCCGTTTTGATAAACCTTACATAAAATGATGCGAGGGTGCTGTTGTTGGCCTAATAGTAAGATTTTAGCTTTGAAACCAGAGTGCATCTCCCAAATCCACTAAAAATGTGTCTGGTCATGCTGTATATTCAACCTAATATAATGTGATTATTTAGGGCCAATCAGCTCAGGTGTTCTTTCTCATTATCCGATTCAAAATTAGGTTGTCTTAGAATAGTCCTATGTTACTTCATAATGGCAAGCTAATAAAACTAAACCAAACACAGTATGTTTGAGTGGTTTTTAATATTTTATTTCAAAAATATTTCTGTATCCATGAAGTAACTGATATATACAGAATTAACTTTAACAATATTTTAAACTTTGATAATACTTTGCTTACTAAAATATGTGCTATCTGTTGTGGGAATTTTTTTTATAGCCTACAGTATTTTTGTCATACATCACTTATGAATTTAATCCCGCCGTATTATTCGAGACAAAAATGATTTTTAAAACACTTTTTTCCCCAATAATAATATCTAAAGTTGAAAAGTATTTAATTCTTAGTTTCCAAATTATTGTGAATATAGTTTGTAATTTTTATTTATATGCCCACATTTTTTGAAGATTTTTTTGATTGATCTTAATTTAATCCTTTGTATTAAAAAATATTTATGCTATCTAGAATGTAAAAATTTCTCGTTACATCCAGTAGTGATTTGTATATAAATTTTTCTGAATCATATTGTGTAAAAAATGAAATAAAACATGTTTGCAAATACTGCATAATAAACAACTAGGCTTAAAATAAGTGAAATAAAATATGCCTAACTGTAATTATTGTTAATATTAATATACAAATTAGGTCAAATATTTTCAAACACAAAAATTACATATTTCTCCCTAGCATCGGAATAAATAATTATGCAACCTTAAATATTGGATTATCTTAGAATAACAATACAAAATAGAGCAGATAAATATGAAAAAAAAAATGTTTAAAGAATTAATTTTTTCATAGGTGTCAATTGGGAAGTTACACTTTTTATAAACTTTACAGAACATCTCTCTCTTCAAAGAATACTTTTGACTTAGTATTTTTTGTGCGATTTTTAGATTTTATCTACATGTAAAATTGATTTTTTTTTTTTTATAGTTTGGTCCAATCGCAGTTTAATTGTGAACTGTTGATTGAACTGTGTTTCGACCTATGATTTTGTGTGTCATGGAAAATCATAGTAATATTTGTAGTCTCTACTAATCATAAAATCCAGTAACTTATTCTTTTAGTTTAGTGAAGGGAAAGGATAAATTTCTTATCCTAAAAGTTCTTTTTTTGATGGAGGGAGATTTATTTTAAATAAACATTATTTACTCTTTATTATAGAGAACATAAGGGTTTTCTATTACAATTATTTTTGCAACTTTCAGGCTTTAAGACGGTATTTATGAGAGAATAATTTAATTTAATACTTTATACATTAAAAAAATTGACAATTCATAAAATTTTGTATTAATACTTTTATAGACACAGTTTTATTTTTTTCTGAATCTGCGACAAAACATTAGAAAGATTTTACCTGCAATTTATATTTACTCATTTCCATGGAATTACTAAATTTCTTCGTGAATAAAATAATTGATTAATTAAAATAAAACATGACTGATAAAAGGAAAAAACTGAGACCCATAAAAGCTTATTGTTTTGAATTTTTATACTGGGAGTTCAGACATTTTGTAGTCACTCAGTTTTGTAGTAAGAACTTTATCTTATTATACTTTAATTTTAAGTTCCTAATCACTTATAAGGATTCTAAATTAATGAACTACGTTTAGGAAATCACTTTTCCTTTTATAAAAGAATAGCTCAACAAATCATAAATGCTTTATTATAAACACTAATATGTTGAAGTTGAAAATACAAATGAGTCTAGTGAAATGTTTCTTGATTGTCAACATTTCCATCATCATACAGAAAACATCTAAAAAGGAAAATAAATAAATAAATAAGTACAAAATTATATATCTGCAGAAGTGAAAAACATTATATCAACTTTCTCCAACAAATATTAATGAATTTGAAATGCTGATAAGATAGAAAATAGTTTTAGTATTTTAATTACCTTTCCCATTTCTTTTTATTAATGGTGTTTTTAAACACAGCATTCATTCCTTTTATCATCCTTTCCAAGGTCATACTGAAAAAAAAATTAAATTAATTTTAAGGGAACAAAAATCAATGGCATAATAAAAAAAAGTGATGCTATCATCTTAATAGCAATAGAATTTCAAAAAGGTTGTATCAAATTATGCAAGCCAAATAGGTATTTATTGAATGTACTGGGCAAATTTTCAATATCAATGCAAATAAATATGCCAAATTTTTCAAATTGATACTAGTGAAAAATACTCATGATAATTTTATTTTTGCTGAATTCTCATTTTACTCAGGATCAAATATCTTGGCTACAATGGTTGTGTAAATAGCCAAATACCAAAATTTTTATAAAAGGGCTTTCTAATATGTTTATGCCGTAGAAAACGCTTACGAAATAAATTATTTATAGATGAGAAAAATTTCAGAACATGCAATGTTGATTTCAAGTATCATTTGAATAATTTTAAAATATGTTATAGCAATTATTGTAACTCACTAGCTGACTTTTAATAATAAAATTTAATTTTGTAAAATTTCTTATGTTTCACCATTGGATATTTCTTTCTTATATCTAAATATTTTCACAGAAAAAATAAGAGTACACTTTCATTTATAAGCATTTATAAGCAATATTGGGGAAATTTTATAACTGCTTTTATAAATAAAACATATAAATAAATAACAATTTTATTTTTTTGCCTTGAATTTGACACAGTCATATATTATATTTGGATAGAAAACACAATCCTACCTTACTGATTAACATCATGTTCCAACAAAATAATTTCATTCATTAAACATGTAATGCCAATTTCATTAGCAGAAAAATAATTTAATATAATTCATAAAATGGACACAGAAAGATTTTCTTTAGAATTTAACATATTGAATTTCGAATTTATGTTTCAAATAAATTATACCCCTCAGGGGCTCACCTACTTGAGGTGAGTACAGGTGTCCCAATCCCGAGGTTCCCAGGGATCTATACTCCCTTTCAATTTATTCTCCTATACGCCTTCTGCTGTTTACTTTATTTTTCTACCCTTGACGGCAAGCAAGGGAGTTCTCCATGAGAAGCCGTAGCCGCTCTGTCTGCTTCTTGCTTCTCATGGACAGCTAAAAACCGCACGTGTTGGATGTGCATGGTGGCCCTTTAGATGGGTGGTGCATTTAGGTCCCTGATGCATTAATCGGCTGGTATTCTAGTCACATGTCTGGTATGCTTAAGGGGGTCAAGCGAAGGGGTCACTCCTTGGGCTTGGTGTTAAGAGTGGTCGCTGTCTCCGGGGGTGACTCCCAGTGTATAGGTTCTGGTCAGCCTTATGGCAAATACCGAGGTTGGAGAATTTCCAGAGCTGGCAACTACCCTCCCTTGTTGGGCGATGCCGCCGGACCTGAATCACTCTCAATGTCATATGGTTTTTTTTCCTCATGTCACTGTAGCATCATCCAATTCTCGTTTCATGATAATTAGCACTCAAAAAACATTTCTTAGAGTTTCTCCTTTCCTTGTAAACAAATTAATACAATCAACAATTGGTAAAGTACAAAACATAAAAAAAATTACGCTCTGGCGACCTTTTGTTGAAGACTTCAGAAAAACAACCTGTTCTTATTAGCAAACTTACCAAATCGGGAGATTTTTCCTGTTCAAACATCTTTTCATAAAACTTTAAAATTTTCACGTGGTGTTATCTCTGAGCCAGAATTTTCCGATCAGCAAGTATGCGCCGCACATCGTATTAACGTCTGACGTGTCGGTCAGCTTATACCAATGAAGCACGTCGTCTTAAATTTCCAAACACCAGTCCTACCTAAATCCATTAAAGCGGGATACCAAATTTGTAGAGTTCGGTCTTACATTCCTAACCCTCTCAGGTGTTTAAATGTCAAAGGTACAGCCATTCACAGCAAGCATGTGAGCGAAATGTGTTGAACCTGGACATGACATAAATAACTGTCATTCAGATGCCATGAAATGTGTCAATTGCTCTGGGTCTCATGCTGCTTTCTCAAAGTCTTGCCCTATCCACGAAAATACAAAGAAGTATCCTTCGCAGAAGCAAGAAAATTAATCAATGACAGAACTCCAAAAGTTGGTTAGCTTACTCTGGTGCACTTAAAGCAACATTGATATGTAGTAGTGCTCAAACAGATTCTCGCATTACTCAGTTACCACTGACTAGTCCAGTTTTAAATCAAATGACCAAATCACCAGGGGTCTCCACTGTTTCTTCCCTGTCATCCAATTGCCATGCAACAGATAAAATCACCAAGTGCAATCGTAGTTATAAAGCAAAAATTTCCACTTCATCTTCTCATAAACCATTTCAAGTACATGCAAAGCAAAGAACGAAAAAGAAAGCACTAATGAATTGACATCTTGTAGCAAAAGATTTCTTAAAAACTCACACATAGTCTTCTGAATTCTCCGATATGGAGCTAGATCCGTCAACCTCTAAAAATCAATTAGGTGGGGAGAAAAAGAAAAAACTCCCAGACAAAACCTAATCTTGATGATTAAATTTGTGTCCTGGAACTGCCGTAGTTTCCGTACCAAGACAACTCAGATTAAAGACTTGGTTAATGAAACCCATCCGATTTGTATAGCTCTGCAGGAAACTTATTTGAAACCTTCCGACACTATGAAAATAAGACATTATAACCTTATACGAAGGGATAATGAATCTGATCGGGCTACTGGAGGTG
The DNA here is from genome assembly GCA_026543055.1 of Argiope trifasciata. Classification (NCBI taxonomy): domain Eukaryota; kingdom Metazoa; phylum Arthropoda; class Arachnida; order Araneae; family Araneidae; genus Argiope; species Argiope trifasciata. The sequence continues at coordinate 1,708,617 of JAPMOQ010061697.1, read as the reverse complement.
TTGCCCTCCTTTTTTCCCATAATGTACCCTCGTCTATCATTCCATTACATACCAATTTGCAAGCTGTGGCTGTTCGAGTCTTGAACCCTTCTTTGATGACAATATGTTGTCTTTACTTGCCACCCAGTACTCCGGTTGAATTAAGAGATCTAAATGACTTAGTGAATGAATTACCATCTCCTTTCATCATAATTGGTGATTTAATGGTCATAACCCTCTCTGGGGAAGTGAAGATGTTAATCCTCGTGAGCAGCTGATTGAAGTGTTTATTAATAACCATTCATTATGCCTGCTCAGTAATGGAGAAGAAACATATTTTTATCACAAGAGCAAAACCTTTCATTCACTATATCTCCCTGTATGTTCACCTTCTTTAGCTCCATACCTGAATTTTAGAGTAGGAACTGACTTGCTTGATAGCGACCATTTTCCCATATTTTTAGATAAATTAACTGGAAATGACGTAAATCATTCACGTCTACCACGATACGTTTTTCAAAAAGCTGACTGGATGGACTTTACTTCAAGGGCTCTGATAACACGGAATATGGTAGAGAATGGGGACTTAAATAGCATTATAAATTCTATAACTGACACTATTATAAAAGCTGCAGATGCTTCTATCCCAAAATCGGGGTCAGGAAAAATCAAATATAAAAAACCATGGTGGAGCCCACATTGTACAAAAAGATCTTCAAAAGGCCTGGAATGTTTTTATGTGGTGTCCCATAACAACTCATTTGATTCTTTTTCAAAAAGCCAAATCTATAGCAAGACGAGTTAAGTGGTGAAGTCAAAGGACTTATTGGATCAAATTCATATTAGGTATAAATTCTTCTGTGACTTCCAAATATATGTGGAATAAATAACTTAATTTCATTTGTTAGTATAATAAGTATATCACAGTTGATTTAAAATATGAGGAAAAAATTGACTTGATACTGATATGAATGTTTTGAAATGAAATAAAAATCTAAATAATAATACTTTTAAATATTTTTGATGCTTTCTATAGTAATTAAGAACTTTGAGAAATAACTTACCATATTTTTCTTTCTTTATACAGATTTCTTCTTCAATAATTACTTCATTTGTTTTGATATTGTCGTGTTCTGATACATTCATACTTTTCTTCATAAACAAATGAAAAGTATTTAAATCACCACAGTCCTTAAAAGTATCTTCAACACACTGGAAAGGATAATCAGAGCTCCTAAAAATGTCAAAAATGCAAAGTTAGCCTTCCTCAATGAATAAGTACTACCATTTTCATGAATTTTTACAGATCCACTTTGAATGCATAATGTGATTCTTAGTAATAAAACTAATTATCTACGAATTACTATTATTATTTTAAGTCAGTAAGCTCTCATCAAAGTGTTTGATGAATAAGAAATGTAGATTATTTTTTTCAAGCAGAAAGGATTTTCTTGATTTTATAAATAATTAAATTAGTTTTATCTAATATGTCAAATGGAACTTTAAAAAAAATTAATCACAAACATCAAAATATTTTAATTTAACATAACTAAGAAAAAGGGCCTTTTAAAAAATACAATTTATCCATTCAATATTAAAACAATACCATCATATTAATATACATAAAGATTAAATCTTTTTGGAAGGAAGAATAAAGATAAGGAATATTTTTATGTTAAAGAATTATCAAAAACATTAAAATTAGTCAATAGCTTAGAAGTATTAAAAGCAATTTCAAAATTACTGCATTAATAGGCATTTTTTTACATACTTTGCCAAACCTTTGTGGAAGCTAGTCATGAAGCCAAACATAATTGATAAACATCTGTCAATAGATGGAGAAGTAAATTGCTCAATGCATTTTCTCCCTTGTTGTATATCAGAAGATTCTGAAAAAGGTAAAATTCATGATGATAATATATAAATTTATACCAGAAAATATTCAATAAGTAACTTTAAAAAATAAAAATGAAGAAAAATAGTTTTAAGCAAATATAAATAATTTATTTCCAACAGTCTTTTTATTGCAATATAGCTGATTAATTTCTTTGTCATTCTTTGTTTGGGGGATATTTTGCTGACCTAAATTTGTAGAATTTCACTTTCTAATATTTTAATTTGAATCATTTGTCTTTGTTAAAATATTTTTTGTGTAACAGACGATATTATTACAAGGAATTTTCAATTGATAACATTTAAAAATACAATTTTTTAATTTGACAAAAAACTGAAAAAATATCAAAATTAAAAGTAAATTAACTTACCATCAAAAATATTAAGATAGGTATTCAATTTCATCCTAACACCTTCTAAGAATTCTTTCATAAATTCCTTGAATTCATAATGATCGTTTTGTTTGCATTCTAAAATTGGATGCATCATCGCACATACTGTAAGAGGTAAGACATGCCTAAAGAAAGATGGGGGAGGGGAGAAAGACTAATCAATTATATATATATATATATATATATATATATATATATATATATATAAAAGGAAGAAATTAAATATGAAAAAATGGTTGCAGGCTTTAAATTACTCAATATCAATAATTTTATGTCCAAAGCAAATTATCAGCAAAAAAAAAAAAAAAAAAAAAAAAAAAGTTAAAAGTACCAATGCAGTTTCTCAGTTGTCGCATTTAAACTATCTTTGATTCTTCTTATAGTTCTGTCTAAGCAATCATATATTTCCTTGGTAGCTGAATGCTTCTGGAGAGATGTACACTCAGAATCTAAAATGAAATACATATATAATAGAACCTCCAAACTGAAAGAAGAAATGACAACAATTTTTTTGACATAAAAATCTGTGATTTTTATTACAAATTTGAGTTATTCAATTTGTTTTAAAGTAAATAGAATATCTAGTATAAGCAATCCATTTTGCAATGGAAAAATGAATTAACAAAATGAATAATTTAATTCATTAATGGCTTGCAGATTAATTCATCACAAAAAAGTGACATCCAGTAAATTATCAAGGAAATAAAAGACGTCTAGAACATTAAATATGACTACAAATGTAACTATTACTACTTATAGAATGAAAATTAATGAAATTTATAAAATATTTATTTTTGAATGCATTAATAAAAAAATAAACTACTTTAATAAAACTTGGGGAAAAAAATAGAAGTATGCAAACTAAAAAGAATTCCATTTGTTAATATACATTATAAAAAATCAATGATTTCATATACTTATCATAGTTTTTGAATATCCAAGAAATAATATTCTTTAATTTTCATATTAAAAATAAAAGTAACTGAACTTGTAAAATATCTAAACTATCAAATTTACCAAACTGAACAAACAGTTTTTTTAATGATTTTATTTTTGCAGCAAATTTAAAATTGAATTCAGAAGCAAAGTTTAAAGATTTTAGTTCTTAAAAAAGTTTTAAATACATTTCATATCAACAGAATCAGCTCCTAATCATATGCAAGTGGAATTAATTAAAACGTATTATTCAGAAATGAAGACAAAATTTAGTGAAACCGGGTTAACAGAATTTTATAAATATTATCAGTCAGGTGTAAAAATACTTGAAAATTGGAATATGATATTATTTCCATGCTTAAAATATGCCAGGAAAGGATATGAATTTTCTTTTCTTCAAAATGAATATGATATATATATCTATACACACTGAAGTGACAAAAGTCATGGGATAGCAATATGCAAATATACAGATGACAGTAGTATTGCAGCGAAAAAATATAAATGCGCAGTTCGTTTTCCAGAGCTTTCATTTGTGTTCAAGTTATTCATGTGAGCAGGTTTTTCGTGATTTATGGCGGCACGACGAGAATTAACAGACTTTGAACGTGGAATGTTAGTTGGAGCTAGACGCATGGGTCATTCCATTGCGGATATCGTTAGTGAATTCAACATTCCGAGATCCACAGTATCAAGAGTGTGCCGAGAGTATGAAATTTCAGGCATCCCATCCCATCATGGACAGCGCAGTGGGCGACCACCTGCACTTAACGACCGAGACCGCCGACGTCTGTATAGAATGGTCAATGTTAACAGACACGCAACACTTCGTCAAATAAGTGCAGGAATCAATGTGGGACGTACGAGGGACATGTCCGATAGGACTGTGCTGCGAAATTTGTCTTCCTTGGGCTGTGACAGCAGAAGACCGACTTGAGTGCCTTTACTGACAGCACGACATCGCCTGCAAAACTCTCCTGGGCTCGTGAGCATATCGACTGGTCCCTAGACCAGTGGAAAACAGTGGCGTCGTCAGATGAGTCACGATTTCAGTTGTTACGAGCTGATGGTAGAGTTCGAATGTGGCGCAGACCCCACGAAGCCATGGACCTAAACTGTCAGCAAGGCACTGTTCAAGCTGGTGGTGGCTGCATAATGGTGTGGGCTGCTTTTACATGGCATGGACTCGGTCCTCTGGTGCAACTGAACCGATCATCGACTGGAAATGGTTATGTTCAGCTGCTTGCAGATCACTTGCAGCCATTCATGGACTTCACATACCCACACAACGATGGGATTTTTATGGATGACAATGCGCCATGTCACCGGGCCAGAACTGTTCGCGATTGGTTTGAAGAACATTCCGGACAATTCCAGCGCATGATCTGGCCACCTAGATCGCCCGATATGAATCCCATCGAGCATTTATGGGACATCATCGAAAGGTCCGTTCGTGCCCAAACTCCTGCACCATCCACACTTTCACAATTATGGACGTCTATACAGACAGCATGGCTCAATATTCCTGCAGAGGACTTCCAACGACTTGTGGACTCTATGAAACGTCGAGTTGTTGCACTTCGCCGGGTAAAAGGAGGACCGACACCGATATTAACAGTCATCCCATGACTTTTGTCACTTCAGTGTGTGTATATATATATATATATATATGGTAATCAACCATAAAAGCATTAAATATTTAAAACCAATTTCCAGAATTCAAAAATTAAACCGAAACTAATTATGTCGAAATCGAAATTACAATTTAATTTGGAATTAAGCTGCAAAGAAAGCTGCTAATTGAAACAAATTAAATGAAAATGAAATGGAACACACAAATGAAACACTTATTTATGAAACAAATATAAATTAATATAATTAAGTAAACGAAACTTAAAAAAAATATTAAAAAAACTATATGGTTAAAAAGAGCATAACAGCTTTACCTGAAGATCTGATTTTAGCAGAAAGGCATGTTGAATCTTCAGCTAAAAGTGAAATAAAGAAAGACCATAAATATCTACAAAAATTTTATAAGAAAATATCCATTTAATATTTTTTCCTAAACATTTATAGTATAAAAATATACATGTTTTCAACATTTACATATTCTGTATAAAAAGTACACTGTATTTTAAGAAAGTAGTCTTCCCACAGTAAATCTAAAATTGTGATATTTGATAATTACAGAAGAAATAAAATATAATTTCCAGCATCATTTGCATGTTAAAATACATTCAATAATCTAAAAGTGTCAAGAAGTAATAAATCAATTTCAAAGCAAATAATGCAAGCCTTTAGCTTGAAAATAGCTTTCTTTAAGTTAATATTATTAAAATATTAAAAGTAATATTGTTTTCATCAACTCAACAAACAATAGCATTTTCACTAGTTATTAGGGAGCAATATTACTGTCATAATTCAAATAAAACTTTTATTGTGATTTGGTTTCTAAAATTCTTAAACAGAAATAACAGTTTCACTTTATGAATTGTATCATATCCTCCAACTATTCAATAATTGCTATTATAACAATAAATTGATCAGCGTTCTAAAATTCACTAAAAATATCATCAAATACCATAACAATACTGTAGCACTTTTTTCATTAAAAGGGATAGTACTACAGACACAAGTATGTGGGAGTGTGCTCAGGTTTTACATGCCAATAAAAAAGAATTAAGATATTATAAAATTATTTTTCCCCCTTCAGGGATTACAAACTTAGAAATATTATATTACTGTTAAGCCTTTGAAGTTAAGTTCCAGTTAAAAAACAAAGTGCATTAGCTGTGGCTTACTGGTGATACATTGATATATAAGCATTTTCTAATACAGAGAGCACATTAAAAGAAACAAAGATTAGTTGATTTTTCTTTTGATTTGATAATATAATAGTATATTTGCAATGTATTTAAGATTCCTATAAATAATTTTGATTAAATTTTGCTATAACAAATAATTTAATTATAATATTAAAATTATATCAATAGATGGAAATTTTTAAAAGCATGACAGTATAAGCAGTAATTTTATAATAGTTTTAAAAGTGTTTGAGCAAGCATTATTAACATTCATATTCTTCTCTTCTTTATAAATATCTTCAAAAAATATTTCAGATTCACAAACAATTTAAAAGTAAATGGTAAAAAAATGATCAAGAAGTCTTACTTTCTTTGATAATTTCTTTTAAATCAATTCCAAAGGGTACATAAATAGATGGAAGGGTTAAAAGTGATATATTGCTAGAACAATATGGCCACACATTCTTTAAACAATCCAAAGTTTCTAAAAGACTCCTGAAAAAAAAGAAAGAAATGGAATCCTTTAACAATAGCTATAAGATACAAAGAAAGAAAAAGAAATTAACTCGTGTTCTACAACAATCTAAATTGATAGTTGCTATAAGCTTAGATAAAATTTATTTAACCACAAACAAAATTCCTTGTAAAAAACATAAAATAAGCTTTACTCAAATCAGTCATATTTAAAAAATATACATAAAATACATAGACATATTTTCTTCTATTTACATAAGAATTAAATAGACATATCTTCTACACAGTAATATTTAATAAGAAATTCATTTTTTTCTATTATACAATTATTCTGATATTCTTACATTATTTGATAAACAAAACATATATTTTCTTTCATTTATATGCAAAAATGTTTACATACTAAAAATTATGATTTATTTATTGCTATTTCTGTTTTAAAATCTGGCAGTAGTTTGCAATTACTTTTTCCCAATATTCTGATAGTTAATAGTTTTTTTATTATCACCTTTAGAGTTTGCATTGCAAACTAATAGTAGAAAAAAAAAAACATTGATCGAAAAATAAGAATTAGAAGTTTTGAAGGGCCATTTTTATAGCTAGCTCATTTATCTCTACAGTAGATATTTATTAATTTAAATATAATTAGTTATTTTTTAATGATGTTTACCTTTCAGTTAGTACAGCAGGTACTTTGTCTGATAGCTGCTTGTATATAACAATAGAACAATTGGACAAGTGTGGAATATTTGCTCCATAGCATGGCTTGATTGTTGGGCCTAAAATTAGTTTTAAGAGGCAAGATCAAAATATACTATAAAAGTCACAAGAATTTTATTCTTAATACATTTTTTCGGCTATGAAGAAGTCTCATATTCACCAAAACAATACAAAGTTATTCCATTAAAACTCAATTGAAAAATAATAATAATAAAAAAAAAGTTTTACTGTCAATGTATTAGATTTTCTGACTATCCATATACCTAAATGAATTTTTTTTTAATTAAAAAAAAGTATATTAAATTTTTCTGAATATTAGTATTCATTATGATTTCGTATCTAATCGCTTTAGTTATAAGTCGTCTGTCACAAATAGTGGAAATACTTGGCCATTAACATATTTTTGCATTAACATGCATTATCTCCTCTCAACATAATCACTATTATCTTTACAATGCAAATAATGATTTCTAAGAGAACTTCTCAAGTGAAACCTATGCACATTCATATTTCACAGGAGATTACAAAGAAAGGAAAATCTTCATATGGAGATAAATCACTGATAATTTTGATACATTTTTGGTTCTTATCAGTAATAAAAACACCTATTTTAATATTAGCTTTACAATTACTTTATTTTAATATTTTATATTATGGTGAATTATTAAAAAAAGTTAAATTTGGAGACTTTTACATGATAATGCTTTTGAAAAGGTATATTTTTGTAAATTGCATAATACAAAATCGTTGTGAGAGGGTATAAATATAGAAAATACAAATTGTAATTTCAATTTTTTCTGTCAATAACTTTGGAGAATATTACTGCACATAAATAATTTATAATTTAAAAAATTGCTTTCCAGTAAGATTGATTATATTACCATGTAATTTTTTTTTTGTCTTCTGAAATTTTCAAAATTTGTTTTAAAAAACATTCTAGAACAATATTTTTACTGTTGAAATTTGAACTAACTTTATCTTTTTGCCAATGTTTATGATATAATTTTAAATTTATTCAATTTTAGGGATTAAGATTTAATTTTAAAAGTGAGCAATGATGAATATTCTTTAAACTTTATCTGTTTTTACAACTTCTCAGACGTAATATGACTATGTTTCTTGCTCAATTAGCTTCAGTAAATTGTGTAATATCATGGCCGATACATTTGTCTAAAAGTTACCATTATACAATGTATCAAATTAGGGATGCACATTAAATCTTTTTCAGTCTTTCAATTTTTTTTGTGAGTATTAATAAATTAGATTAAGAATTCTTAAATCTTCTCTGTCTTCAAAATCTTTTTTATATTCACACACACATACAAAAAAAAAAAAAAAAAAAAATGTAAAGCCATTTTTATTTGAAAAAGCATTGCAAATCCTAAGTTGGAGAAAAAAAAGGTGAATAAATGACATTGGAAGGGGGAAAAAATATCTAAAATATTTTTTAAAACAAGTTTAATTGAAATGCCTTTAATTACAGCAATTTTGTTCCAATTTATAAATACTGCAAAATTAAAAATAAATGTTTGTAAAATAGTAGAAGATTTAATTAAATACAAAGAGCTATCAAGTGTTTAGAGCAGAGACCAAAGGAAGAGAATGAAATATGAATAATTTAATGGAATATCAATTATATCAGCTAGCTGGGAAAAAATAATTTGCACAAAATCTATTTCCTGAAAGTTTAAGATAGAAGCAACTTACAATTTTCTCCTTTAAATCTCCTACTATTGTCTAACTTTTTACTCAGGACTTCCAGGTAGTTAAAAACTTGTTTTTCATCATTAATCTGACAAGACAATAAATACTTCTTATCATCCATTAAACATCTCATTAGAGATTCCCAAGATCTAAAAAGAAGTTATCCAATAAAAATATGAATATAAATAAAATTCTATTTTTTACATTCTAGTTAGTTTTTAGTATATGTACAGAGTATTTTAGATTTATTTAAGAAATGAAAAAAAAAAATCCCTTGTTGCTGTAGATTTAGAATAATTCTAAAGATTTTAGTAAAATAATTTTGGGTGCCTTAAAATTCATTTGATTTAATTAATCAAAAAATGTATTAATAATAGTAATAATATTTTTATTATTCAAACAAACACTATAATATTTTTCAATTGGTATCATATGTCTATAAAAAAATTTAAATTTCCTTTCTGTAGGACTTCATTATGCTCAATTTAAGTGCTAGATAACAGTCTTTGACAAATACCTTATAAAAGTTGTTTATTTTTCTAAAAAAATATAATCTTGCTGTGCATAAAACTAAATCAATATCAAAAAACGCCTACACTGATACAAAGACATTAACTTAAAGTGTATTATGAAATTTTAAGTTCATAAAAGTTAATGTATAATTCTGCTATTACTACACTGGAAATTCTTTGTTGCTATTTTGTTTCATTAATAACAATCTGTTCATTTCAGATGAAATCATTTCCTGAAACTACTGAAGACTCCAAGATATAAACTTTATAAATATTCAAATTTTTATAAATTCTTTTCAGTTTATTGAATCAATAAATCAATATTTTTTTTAAATTTAAAAATAAACTATCAAAAGCTTACTTTTGCATCCATTCATTATCACAATTTGTACCTTCATAATAAATCATAGCTTTCATTCTGATGTTCTGGCAGTTAAGGATTGTTTCAAAATATTGTTCATAATGATGTCTGGAACAATAGTTAGCAGACCCTGAAAAGCAAAGAATTCATGTAATAAAAATACTTTCTCTCTCTCTCTTTATATATATATATATATACATAAAGAGAGAGATTCACATCCAAATATTTAGTAAATGTGAAGTAATTCTATTTACAATAAAATGTGAAGTATAAATACTGAATTACAGTCTATAAATTATGATTTTTTACACATTAAAAATATTTGTACATGTACATAATATAAGGAATAACACTTTATCAACTCATAATTTGTTATGATAAATGTCATTTTGTATATTCATTGCTATTAACTATGGGTATCAAATTATTTCCTATTTCTACTCCTGCATATTGAAATTTCTAGATATGCATTTGATTAAGGAATTATAGTCATTTATCTAATTTGAAAAACTGTTCTCTGTAACATCCATCTTTACTGAAAATAAAATATTTATATAATAAATTGAATGATAAAAATAAATCATGAAAATTTGAAATTATCAATAAAGGTGATTATGTGTGTATATACTAACTCTATAAGCCAGAACTTCTGACTTATATTTATTAAATTTTGCACATTATCTCTGAGAATGAAAATTTGAACCTCAGAGTGATTTTTTTAAATTTTTTAAATAAAATTTAAATTAATTAAAAATTAACTTGAATTTTAGCACTTTTCCATGATAACATTTGCATATGAAGTTTACACTATTTCAAAGCTTAAAAGACTGTATTTTTAATGACACCATCATAATAGATGTGCAAATTTTGTCAACTTAAAAATTAACATTATTTCGCTTGATTTCCTATTCATAACCTGAAACATATTTTTCATTGTTGCATGAAACATTTAATCACATAATTTTCTTACACTGTTGGAAACTAAAAAGGATTATGTTAAATATGTGTTAGTTTATACGACAAAGGACGCTGACACAAAATCCTTTGGAAATTTAGAACTATTAACCTTTTCACTATAAGTAAAACTGTAAATATCTATAACAATAACTGACACATGCGCATTGGTTTTAATGTATAAAATTATTGGAGGATATATGTACATTTATTGATCATAAAACAGGTAAAAAAAAACAAGAAAAATCTCTTGACAATCGCTAAATAAAAGCTAAGCCACTAATTGCTGATACTGGGAACTAAAGGTTAAAAATAAAATTTTATATACTGACTAAATGATTAAAATTCTTGAATTCAATTTACTATCTTATCTGTAATATTATATAATCTGTGATGATATAGATATTAAATTATTCTGTCATTTGTTCTATGATACAATGTTTTTATCATATAATGTATGCAGGTTATAAAAATTTTCTACATTTGGAAAAGACAAAATTAATATGAGGAGAAAATTAACTATAAGCTATTATATTTATTATGAGTAGCAAAGTTTTCTTAATTGAATATAAAATTATAATTACTATAAAACATGGAATCCTTTTCAATTTGCGGAGTTTGAAATTCATAAATTTCATTCATAGGACTGAAGTTCAAACTGTTATAGGTGATGTTTTCATCAGAATTTTCTCCACTATAAACTGTTAAAGTATGAATTTTAGAGTCATTAATATTCTTATCAGATTGTACACCAATACGTTCATTCAATTGTTTTATTTCCAATAGACTTGGAGTGGGTCCGAAATGGAATTTTTCTGTCTCATAATTCTTTTCTTTGTCTTCGTCACTTCCTTCAAGATATCCTTTTTTCAGTAATTTTAATTCACATTTATTACGTACATTGGAAAATGCAGGATCATCTATAAAAAAAGAGAAAACATTTCAAAAATTAAAAAAGACGTAGCATATGCACATTTTATGATGATTCATTTAATCATATATTATTCTTAATTTTAGCACACAAAATGGCATTAGCAGAATAATTTAAAAAATTGAAAATAAATAAATGTAATGTTATAAAAGTTTTCTTTTACTAACAGTTTAAAAAACTTTTAGTAAATGAGTTCAGAGTGAAAAAAAATTAAATACATTAATTTATAAATATATAAGTAAAAGCTATGTAAAGGAGCAATAATATTTTAATAATACAAAAAATACAAGAAAGAAATATTTACTTTTGTTAAATATATTAATTTTAATAATGAATGAAAAATTATGGAATGTAATGAATTTAACTTCTAAAGAATTATTAGCACAAACAATATAACTATTATTTATAATTGCTTCATTTGTAATCATTTATTGAAGAAATTATATTAAAAAGTATTGACAACATTTTTCTACTTTTTTTAAAGGTTATGCTTTTTAAATACAACGGTTTCTTTTGAAACTAGGGAGAAAAATAAACCCTGTTATGAATTATATGTGAATTTTTTAAAAATCTATTGAAATTAGAAAAAGACTGCATATTTGTTTAACTTATATAGTTAATTCATTTTGGCATATATTAATTTGTCAATGTTATAAAAATTGGTTTCAGACCTGGTTCACATACTGTATAATCTTTTGAATAAATTGGTGCACTGTTGTTAGGATAAATAGTGTCATCAAGTATTTTTAAAATACTTTCAACAATCTCAGATGAACAGTTTCTAAAAGATTTTTTCAAGCATTCAAAAGCTGTCTTTCTATCTCTGTAAAGAGAATTAAAGAGTGTAAAATGCATAAAAAATATAATATTTATTTATAAAAAATATAAATTGAGCTTATATCATAGCTTAAATATGAATAAAAAATTCCCTCTCTGTTTAATAATATTTTGAAGATATCAAGTGAACAAAATTACAACAAGTATTGAACTACCTTGACAAGTTTATATTATATTATATTTATACAAAGAGAGAGAGAGGAAAGAGACGAGAAAGAATAATATACAGGCAAAAAAAGACCAAAATTAGAATTAAAAATACAACAAAAACAAAAATGGAAATCAAAAGTAAATCTAAATTTAGACAAGTGATTAAAACGTATGAAAAAAGAAAGGAGAAATAGAAAATACATACAAAGAAAATAATTATTAGTGCACAATTCCTTTTAATCATCTGCAATAATTTTATCCCCTGATGGGCAAATTTATGTTGTTTACAAGTTTCACATCTGTTTCTTCATCTAATCTAGTATCTATCTGTCTATGTATAAAGGCTTTCCTGAATTCATTAGCCAAACTTTCAGGATACACATAAAGAAGCATTTGTTTTATATGGAATATGGAAGCAATATGGAATCTGATAGAATGAGTAAGAAAAAAAATTACATAATATTTTTAGAGCAGATGATTTGTAAACAATATAAAGATGTTTTGTGTTAAAAAATATAGAACAGTTATTGTTTTATTTAGTCCACATTGTTAAATCATCTGCATTTTTTTTTATTGAGTTTGAATGACATTATAAGAGCTTGAAACCATCCTTTGTTGTTATAGAATATTCCTCCATGACAGCATTTTAGGTTATCTGAGAAAACATACATTCATCTTATGTATGGAGATGTGAATTGTAACAAAAGATAGGCATTAAATAGCACCATAAACCAAACATCTCCAACAGAGTAAAACTGGATCACAAACTTTGCATCAATGACTTCATATTGCTATACAAAAGTTTCTTTATATGTATTTTACTTAAGATTTGGTCTATAAATTTAATGCTATCTTATATATATGTATATGTATATCATATCATAATTAAAAATTTAAAAATCATGACGCCAGAAGAACTGAATGTACCATGCATATTTAACATATTTCTGAATAGTTTGTATACATGGAGGTAGGTAAGGGAAACAACTTTTCTAGTAATTCTAATAGCAGCAGGAATCAGAAGATATCAAGTAACTTTCACAGCTATTTGGCATTGCATTGTTTGGCTAATGCCACAATGTGTATTATATCATGTGTATTATTAGTTATACATTTTTTTCCTATAAGAATTTTACAGAATTTTTCAAAATTACAAGTAGTCAACAAATAAATTTTGAATATGATTTAATAAACAAGAGTTGTTGGAATTAATAGAAAAGTCATGTAAAGATAGTAAAGTTCACACCAAAAAAGTGGGGAAATTATTTTAACATTAGATTCTAATCTTAAATATAATAGCAAAGCCAATTATTCAGATTTTTGCAAAAATCATTATGATAAGCCAGAAAAAGATGGTGCATCTCTGATGAAATTTGAAACAAAAAATAGTTTAAATTATCTCTTCATTGAACAGAATATATAGTTGAAAAAACTAAAAAGGAATAGGCAAGGTTTATTCAAATCAGATCAGTATCTTTAATTTTCCGTCCTTTCATAGGTGTTTTGAATATTTTTTGCTTCAAGACACTTGAAAAAAAAAAAGATTTTTTATTCCAAAAATTTTTAATGAAAGATATAATAAATACTTAACATTATTGTATTTTATGCTCAATTAAAAACAATAACACTACTGGTATGGATTTCACCGTCGGGTACAGTGGGTGTATGGTGTGAGAACACAATCAGCAGGCCGCCAGTAGAAAACAACCTCTACGTTTATTTACTCGAAGATGGGGCTGCATAAACACGACAAATATTTATAGACTAGACGAGCACACAGCAAAAACAGTAACCCACAAGTAGAAATCCGTCAGTAGTAACAGCACTAACCGACACAATTCAAGTCCACAGCATACTAAGCGACCAGGCAGAATTCAACAGAGATGGGATCCTCGGAGCTTCGCTCTATGGTCTCTCTAGACAGCTGAAACACTTTTCACTGTCTCTTTACTTTAGCTGCACAACCGGCTACACGATGCTGCCTCCACAGTAGACAACAGGACTCGATGCTCACAGCTGAGTTCAGCAATAGCTCCACACAAAGCAGGCACTCCGCAGTTACTTCGCTATCCTCTTGAAAGATCGTTACTTGCCGGCGACACCGATTACAATTCGTCACAAATCAATTCACGACGACTAGCATCTTGAAAGTGAGGGTCTTTTATAGCTTCTGGGAGGCGGGCCTAGAGTCTTCTGGGTCAATCAAGCGTACTTCGGTTCCTGATGGATGGATCGTTAAAATTTTCGAATTTTCGAGCAATATCCATTTTGTCACCAAACTCTAGGAACACTGGTTCGGCAGCCAACAGTATTCAATACAGATGACTGTAAATCAGTCTTTTTTATAATGACATTATTCGCGCTAGGAAGCAAAATTACAGGTTCTTAACAATATAGTCAATAAGTCAGAGAGTAAGTTTTAAGTAATACTGAGTGCATCCATCCTTCCCACCAGAATTGTTGAAGCCGCTTTCTTTGAAACTTTTTGTAATTTTTATAGTTCTTTTAAAAAATAAGAATAACATATTTTTATTTTAACCATTTTTACCAACTTTCTTGTGAGCTCATCATTTTTCTTACAGTTCTTATAAAATAAAAAATTTTGTAACTGAAGAAAAATAAAATTTTAAATTAATTTAATAAGGAGTGCAATTTTTTAAAATAAAAATTTGCTTAAATTATAACATGGCAACTTTATTAAACAATTTTTCTTTATTTCATTGAGATGCAAACTAATCTGTGATTTGAAAGTTACTTTACAGATGTTTCATTACGGAACGTTGGAAAGATGCACGTATATTTGATAGATTAGAATACTGAAATTAAATCTATGTATCATATAAAAAATTTCAAAGTAAACAATCTATTTTTTTGTTCTTTGTTACTAAGCAAACGTTTGAAGACAAAAATTTCCAATAGTTAAGATGCCCTAGATTCTGAAATTGTAAAACTGAAGATATCTGCATATTTCATAAGTTCTGAACAAGACTATCTGAAGATCCATTTAAATATATTTTTAATTTGACTTTACCAATCCAAACTTAATATCTGCTTTCCAAAAATCTATTTTGAATGCAAGAGACGTGAAAATGAACAAAGTATGAAAATTACAGCTAACTTTTAATTACATAACAGCCCTTTGAGAATTACAGTATTTTAAAGTTGCTTTTATAACTTAAATAAACTTCTTATTGCAATTCCCAGTTCTGTACATATTCCAAACTTTGAAATTATTCAATCATTTAGATTTGCTAGGCGCAAACAGTAAGAAGACGATTTTGTAAACACATTAATATAAAATTCTACCAATACCAGATTTATTCTTCATATTAAAAAGAATTAAAAACAAATATAGTATTGAATTCAATTAATAATGATTGTTTCTCATACTTCTACTTTTCTAATTATAAGCTTCTTATACAAATAAATATATTCAGCTAGAGCCTTCAATGAAGAAAATTTACACATAAAAGATATATAAAATTCATATCATATGTAAATATAAAATTTTATACATATAAAATATTTTAATAATCTATTTTAATTTAGAATTTAATTTTTTAAAAATATTTTTTAATTTAGAAAAATAAATATTATACTGATGCTTACTTCATAATAGATGATTCATATTTTAAGAGAAGGAAACTATAAAGACTAGTTTGACATTTTCCAATATTTTCAATTATCAAATCTTGTGGACATGTACTGGTATTTGAGATAACTAAAAAAACAGTAGAAGAGTTAGCACATTTTCATTTATTGAAAAAAAAAAAAAAAAAACAATTTTATCAAGATAAGATTTTCTGCATAAAAAAAGCTTTTTTGAAACAGCTGAATTAAAGAGAGTTCAAATAAATTAGTTAAAAAAAGTCACAGATGTTATATGTTAACTGCCTTTGACAATTTCAACCAGACTGATTGCCTTCACGACTGATTTTCTCTCATTTCCTTTTAAAATTTACTTCAAATTTTAAAGTAATTAAGTTATTCAGCTTAGAATTGATTATTGGTTGTGCATTTTAGGTATAACTTTTTTTCACTTTGATTTGACTAATATCTGCTAATTTATTTAGTTATTATAATTTTTTTATGGATGTGTTACAAGAGAATTAAAATAAAAATAGAAACATGCTACATTTGGCAATTAATATTAGAAAAATGCATGTCATTTCTATCAATTTTCTTTCCAACTGAACAAGTTTAAATATAACAATAATCAATTCAATTGACATTTTTCTTGAAGTCTGTAATAATAAGACCGAGTTTAATTATCATTACAATTTTCACTTCACTCCATGTCAAAAAATTGTTGTATGAAATAAATAAAAATAATTCATAAGGAAGGACATTATATTATTGTTTTGATTATGTGTTAATAGCACATATATAAATCCTGCTAAAGTATCTGTAAAATTATTTGCTTCATTAAATTTTATTTTAGATGAAACAAAAGGCCTCTGTCTTGCTCCAAGAAAAAAGATAAAGCATTGCATCAATTTTTTTTGCTCAAAGTTTCTTATTATAGTAAATAATTCGTTTATTTTATTTAAAAAATATTTCTTTTTGGAACATCTGGTACTTCTATTAACTATTATATCATACTTTTTTCTCACAAAAAAAAGCATACAAATTATAGTAATCATTAAAAAAAATTGGCAAATCTCCCTGCTTTAGACTCCAAAGAGTGTGAAAAATACAATTGTGGAATAATGTTTATCTGTGAAGATGATAATTTAAAAATATTTTGAACTATATCTATGAAATTTAATATATGGTCTTAAAACAACAAATTTGTGGATCCTACCAAATTTTGAAGAGAATCCATTCTCAAGAAGCCTGTCTGTTTGAGTACATATGAACTAAAAAAAATTACACGATGTAAAGAACTGAATAGATAAAATTTGGCATATGGACCTAATATAGATTTGTATCAGATTTGTCAAAGGAGCTGTTCATTCCCACATATGTAAGCAAGATATTTGAAAAATGAAGTGATCTAAATAATGATTAAATGAAACTTAATATGCAATCTTTTCATTAAAATTATCGTTCATTATCAAATTTTGATTTCAATCAGTTGATGAAAAGGTATAAAAAATGCATATTCGGTTTACATTTGGTCAGTTATTAAGCCCAAAATTCTCATGTGTGAATTTTGAAAATAAAAACCTGTATACTTACGACGCAGCCCAAAGTTCACAATTTTGAGAGAATGGAAGAGTTTTATCACGTTTATCAGAAAGTATATAAGGAACTGTTGTGTAAGATAGCCCTACATTAGTTCTAGATAATTATTTCGTAATACACAATTTTTATGAAAAACGTCATGATTAATTCTATTTTCTGAGATTAAATTATAAATTCTAGCAAATTTTTCTGATTGGTAGTTTTTATGGGCTTATAAAACTATTCAAATAATGAAAAAATACAAATTCATTTAATATAAAAGAAATACATCATATAACATCTCTGCAATAAAGATATAAGATATACTCACTAGAAAATCTCCTAATGATGTTCAGAAAAGAGCTCAAGAGCAATCTATATTCTCTTCGCCCTTTTGGATGGCATTTTAAATTATCTTGTGTGCTTATGCAGTGTTGGAGAAGATGCATTATTCTAGGAGGAAGAAAAGTAATTTTTTAAATGTGATACTTAATTATTTAATATTTTGTGAAAAAAATCTTCAAAATTTTTTGAAGAATTGCATTTTAAGAATGATTTTAATGCATTTAGAAATGAAAGAAAATCAACATATTTTACTCTTATGCAAGTTCAAATTCAATATTTGTCCATAAATGTATCAAACAATTTGGTTCATCAAAACTTATCTAGATACATTGCTACATTTCTTTCATTAAAAAAACTGGGGAAAATTAACAATGAATCTTCAATTTATTAATTGACAGCTCTTTCATCAAAATCTTAAGAATTACAGTCTGTTTGCAAAATGTATAAGTAAAAAGTAAGTTTACCAGTTACTTAAAGAGATGCAAAGAAGAATATGTAACTAAATCAAATGCAATATTTTATTCTATAGGTGGAGAAAATAATAAGCTTCAGTCAAAGTTTCAAACAAAATTTGTTTTAAAGAAAAAAAAACTTTTTTACATTTCTAAAAAAATGTTTATGTTAAAATTTTTCACATTTTTTTTTAATACTCTTCCAATGTCTTTTTTTCTTTTCAGTTTTCTTGCTCTCTTTGGTATTTAAGTTCTTCAATCGCATGTCATACAACAATAAACTGCCACAGCTCTGGTTACTATAATGCATATTGAGAACATAAGTAATATATTTATGACTCTCTAAAACATGAAATAATAATTCAAAATTTTGATTCTGAAAATGAAATAAATTTATAAAAATGCTACTTTTTCTAAATCATATATTATATTATATATATTATACATACAAATGAGCTGTATTATAAGGACACAACATGCTGGTGACAAGTGTTTTTAAAAACTTATATCTATCTCTACATATATATTCGTTACATTATCTATTATTATTTATCTATTTAGGCATTCTGTAGTTCTAAACAGTCCATATTATGAAGTTATTTTTTCCTTGAATGATCTATTGTTTCCTATTTCAAGACATTTTTAATTAAATCAACATATTAATGCTTTATTTTGCATTAACTTTGTGGCAAAACGTTATTTTTAATGACGACATTGTGTGCTAACCAAGTTGCTGAACAATGTTATTTAAGTAGACATTTGGTGTTAATAAATACTCTAATAAATAAGTAAATATAATGATAAAGGTAGGAACTTCATCAATTTTATATTTAACATCATGTTATTAACTTGTATTTTTTTACTAATGTATTTGGTTAAAATACTAATAAGTTTTATAAATTGATTCCCTCCACCTGCACAGTAGTTTTAAGCAGTCATTAAGTCTGCCTAGATGAAAATCTTCCATTGAATATATTTTAAGTTTAAGAAACACACATTTTAATAGAGAGTAACAAAAATTTGACCTAATTGTTTTACTCACTTTTCAATGGTCAATAAATCTGGATTTTTCAGTCCAATTTTTTTAGTTTCATCAGTCATACAGGATTTTGTAGCATTCAACCATTTTCCAATATCATAGCCTCGACAACTTCTCTGAATAACATATTTTACAGATGAACTATTTTCTGCTGTAAAAATTACAAAAATAAAATGATTTAAAATATAAAATTTCATAAAAACATCTAGAAATATCATAATTTAAAGTATGATAAATTAGTTTTTATTAGAAAGCAGTTTAAAACCTAAATTTTTCATCAATTTTGCTCGAGATAATTTTCTGAATATAATATTGAATGCAATCAAATTATTTATTTACATCAAATTTTATCACAAAATATTTTAGAAAATTTTATTCTTATTACTTATTTTTCATGAAATTTTGAGGCAGCAAACATACCTACAAGCCTTTTTTTAGTTGTTTATTTACAATAAATGGATATAGTGGATAATTGAAATGAACTGATTCTAACTTCATATAAGTACTTAAAGTTGTGGATTAATATTAGTAATGAATATACAAGAATGAAAAATTACAGATTGTATAAAGTAAACATATTTTATATAAACAGGGTATAACTTTATTTATCAAAAGCTTCAGCAACAGTATATGCTTAGTTTAGTTTTATAAGATTACTATTTTTTGAAATTATGCAGATATTTTGGAAGATATCCCAAATTTTGAATGTAGGCGATAAGAATATATTCCTGTGATAAATCTCCTTGTTAGCTAAATTAGTCAACACACAAACTTATTTCAACGAAACTTACAGCATATTATAAAATTATCTGAATATCAACAGAATTTTTTAAAGGTGGTATAGAAGAAAAATCACATTGTAACAATGTAGGAGTAAATAAGTGTAAGTGGCACTAACGACAATAAAATTGAAAGTCAATATTAGATTGATTTTATCAATTTGAGTTTGCCATGACGTTCCAACAAATAGATGTTTTTTGCAAATTAACTGTTATGAATTGCAATTACACTTTATTACACTGCAATGTTTGTTATGTTGTTGAATGTATTGGTAATTGTTATTATTAAATAATTTTGTTGTCTGACTTTTTTCATAATATTACATGCTAATAGATTAAAGGAGGCTCAAAAGAAGGATAATCTTTATTTTATGATTTCTTTGAAAGAAGTTTAAACTAGTTACTTTAAAATTCAATAAGAATTTAAGAAAACATTATCTTCTTATTTTTTAATTTTTGTAATATAAAGAGAATGACGTATTTCTTTAAAATGTACATTACACAATTTCATTTAATTACCGAACATACATGTTTGATCGACTACTTAATCATCATAGCAAATGTCATAAGGAGATCAAAGCACATCAAGACAGCACATTTTTGAAATGGAATATATAATCTAATTAGTTTACAAAAAAAAAAAAAGTAAAACAGTTACATGGCTGACATATTTTACTCAGCTATGATGACTTTTAACTATATTAGATAATTTTAAAATTCAGCTGAACTTTAATTTTCAGTTCTATGTTCTTATGTAAATCATAAGTAAATAATATTGATAAGAAAAACGACAAGTTCTCAGATGGAAATCTTATTATTATTTTTTTATTGAATTTAAATGAAACAGAGAAGTCTTTAAATATTCTTAAATAATTCTTTAAGATTTAAAAAATAAGATAAACTTACACAAATGTAATGGAACACACATATCTGAAATATAAGAAAAAAAAAAAAATAATGGACATGATTTTTAAAAAATACCAGATAAACAGTTTTGAAGCAATGTTTTTGTTACAAATATTTCAAGAATTTGTCAAATACTGATAAGTAAACATTAATTACAAAACCAACTTATTTCCATATTTCAATATTATAATTAATAAAGTTTTATTAATTCAAATATTGATATGAAATTCTCATTTCTGTCAAAGAATGATAAAGAGGCGAGAGTAGATGAATATAAAAATATTTCATATCACATATATTTTAAGGATATAATTTTAATTTTTTGTACAAACTAAAAAAAACTTGAATCATAAAGCAAATATATTCTATTACATTTCATCATATTTGGTTATGAAAAATACCTTACTTTTTAAGTACTGGTTTGATATCAAATATTTAAACAAACATAAAGATATACTTTTAATAAATTATGTTTTACTTTTAAAATAAAGTTATAAATAAATTGAATTTGTTTACATTTTTTTCTTGAAAAAACTTAATAAAACAAAATTAATTTAAAACTATTATTTTTGGAACTCACCTTCCAGAGTTACATCAGGATTCATATCATAATCTATGTCTTCTGTAAAAATAAAATATAACAAAGGGTTAATAATATTTATTTGGTGTCTTGAAAACAGAAATAGAACTTGGGTAATTCTTGTTGCTTACATACATAAAAAAGGAGATTTGTGACCCTTATCTAGAAAATTAGAGCATGATAATATTTTTTTTGTCAGATTTGCCTACTTATTTCAGATTTTTTTTTCATTTATAGAGACAAATACAGACACAGAAAGGGAAAAAAAAAACTTTTCAAATTGGTACAATCAGCATGTGTATAAATGAAGTAAAGAAAACAATGAATGCAAAATATATTTAGAATATTTTATTAAAATTAGAGAGTTGCAAATTAGTGGGAATAAAATTAGTATAATCAATTAAAAAGTTATTTCTCAAAAATTTTAAAATTTATTATTAATTTTTGTAAAAATAGCTTTTGTGCTCAGAAATCATTGAAAGGAAATAAACATTTTTATTTTTTTAAAGAAATTAATTAAAATGATTAAACATTTTATTTCTTAAAAGCCATTTTATATCCACCCACCCTCAAAAAAAAAAAACATTCTGATGTACCAAATTTGGTAGATACACATCTGCTAGTTAACTTAATAGTATTTTGAAAAAAATGTGAATCATGCATTTTTACAATTTACAGATATAAATATTATCATGGAAATAAAAAATGAAAGAAAAAATACCAGCTACAAAAATTAATTAAATTCGTATCCACATTCAATTTACATCAAACTTTATTTTCTGTTATACAGTAAAAGCTCCTTATTCGAGCTTCCTTCATTTGCGTTTTCACTATTCGCGGATTAAAAAAATGCGACCCAATTCCTATATTCGCGGCTAAAAATTTCTTTATTTGCGGTTTCTTTATTCAACCTGCAAGTATTTGGGCGTGCTAATAAGAAAGCGTGGGTTACAAGTGCTGTTTTTTCTAACCGGTTCTGGAATTGTTTTGTTTCTGAAGTTGAAACTTTAAAAAAAAAACAGAATTTAGACTTTAAAGCACTTCTAGTTTTGGACGATGCACCAGGTCATCCTAAAGAACTTGAAACTATGCATCCAAATATAAAAGCGACATTTTTACCTTCCAACACAATGGCTTTGCTTTAACCTATAGACAAAGGAATAATCCAGGTTTATAAGCTCTATAACATAAGACGAACCTTCAAAATCATATTGGATAATATGGAATGTAATCCTGATATGAATGCTATGGAATGCTGGAAGAAATTTCATACAGCAAAATGCATTGTAAACATAAAAGAATCATTGGAAGAACTGAAGTCACACACATTGAAGTCATGCTGGAAAAAACTGTGGCTTGCTCTGAATGCGGGAAATGATGAAGAATCTGTGCAAGTTCAAACGTTGGCTGCAAACATAGCCGAAATCGCATATGGAATAGGACGAGATGGGTTCGAACAGATAGAATCAAGTGACTTACAGTATTTGCTTGAATTGAAAGATGAAGATTTGTCTGAAAACGACTTGGAAGAAATGTCCAATTCACAGCCCATTGAAGAAGAGGCTTCAAGAAGCACTGGAAACGTGACATTTCATTTGAAAAATCTTAGTGAAGGATTAAGAATGGCAAATGAGCTTTGCGATTTCTTTATGAACATTGATCCGTCTATGGAACAAAGTCTTATTTTTAAGAGGCAGATTGCTAATGAGACTGCTGCGTATCAGTCTGAATGGAAGGAGCCTTTAAAAACTGCCAAGCAAGAGATTACAAAATTTTTCAAACCATTGCATAAACTTTAAGATAATTAATCAAAATGTTCAAAAACTTCAATTAAATTTATATATATATATATATTATTTTGTCATCTAGGAACGTATCCTCTACAATCCCATATAAATGACCATTATGTATTCAAGGTTTCTGTATAACGGCATATTTATGGAACATATGCCCCGTGAATAAAGAGCTTTTACAGTAGTTATATATAATATTAATTTTATTTCATGGTCAAAATTTTGCTGAAATATTTATTATTCATTCAGAGAAGCAATGGTAGAGATTAAAAGCTAAAATTTATTATTTAACTTTTAAAAAACAGTTAAATTGCAGATAAATAATTAATATCCTTTAATTAATAATGCATAAACTGTGTGATAAAAGCAAAATGACAAATATATTTAATGAAAATATCTGTTAAATTACAATGAAATATGGAAAATAATTTAGATAATAATGTTACAAACACACCTTGATATTCTGATTCACATATATTCAACTCATCACCAAATACTTTAACACTGTTAATGCTACGATAAGAATAGGATGAGAAGTCATTGTCTTTATTAGTGAGATAGGCAGCATTGCAAATAGATTCAAGAGCAGAGAGAAATCCTTCACACACATCAGTATTACAAGCATCAAGAGATCTTCGGAAGCAATTTGAAACCGATCGCATTATACTAAGGAATAAAAAACATGGTTATAAAATTTTGATATTTTAAAATAAAATGAAAGTTTGGTAATATTCTGCAATCTACATTTTCAGAAAATAAATAAAATTAACTAAATTTACAGATTTTTTTATATGAAATATTTATATAAATATATATATATTTATATATGATAAATAATCAAATATTTTTTAAGCAATTATATGTTAGCATTTCATATTTAATTATAATCGCCTAATTATCTATATTGGTTTTTAGTTTAGATTCTTAATTATTTCAAATATTAATAAAAAATATAAATTTTTCTTATCCAATAAATGATAAAAAGAGAAAATGTTATAATATATATACTTTTTTTTAAAACTAGCAATAATAATCATATGCTTATGGTAGTTATTTTAAAGAAAATGAAAATGTTTTTCCTAAGTTAAAAAAATTAAGCAAATCTTTATTACAAAATATTAAAAGAATTATAATTCATTATAAAACTTCTCAAACTATTAAAATAAAATACATAGACTATATTATTCATGCTGAATCTGAGTACCCTGTACTTTTACTGCATATGAAATTATTCAAATCACATCAGATTCAGATTTTTCAGAAATATTTAAAATAATAATAACAATTTAAGCTTTAAATGATTAATAGTTTATTGACCAAGACAGTTTTTTAAAGAGAATGCATAATAAATTGGATGGAAGATCAATAACACTTTTGATATCATAAAGCCATATCTAGTTCTGCAAAATTATTGTTAACTACATTTGGAAGTCTTTATCATGTATTTAATGGAAATGATTCCTTTTATTGTGATTTAGGGATATATGTGCTTTACAAGAGTACAGCACATATATCCTTTTAAAATATTTTAAAGAAAAAATGATATAGAATATTTCGATATTTGATTACTCAATTAAAAAAGTTTTTTTACATTTTGTAGATGAGACCATCCATGATTTCAATAGAAAACAGATTATTTTATGTTAACATTAGCTAATTCTGAATATTTTATTTTGTATAATTCATATCTTTTTTTATTTGTGGGTGTAATAAATCTCACAATGATGAAGCATATATCAACAGGAGAGATTAAAAACTTAATGAAATAATATCAGCTTATTTTCTAAGGTTGACTTGAAATTTTTTCAATGCAAAAGAGGTACTAATGACTTTAAGTTCAGAAAATTTCTTGAATATAGATTTCATGATTTCTAAATATTTATTTA
Source organism: Argiope trifasciata (assembly GCA_026543055.1). Taxonomy (NCBI): domain Eukaryota; kingdom Metazoa; phylum Arthropoda; class Arachnida; order Araneae; family Araneidae; genus Argiope; species Argiope trifasciata. The sequence goes on along the minus strand of JAPMOQ010061697.1, from coordinate 1,683,024 downwards.
TTTTCAAAGTTAAGATTGAGGTTTATCTTTTTGTCATTCATTTGATAAGTGCTTCAAACGCTCCAGGTTCATTTGAAATTATATTCAATTTTCCTTTTCCAAATATGTCTGAATGCAATTTTTTGCATTTGCAATGGTTTTTCATTTTGTTAGCAGGTAATTTCAGGTTTTCTTCAATATTTCTAAAATAAAAGCAGACAGTGCACATTTCAACCACTATGAATTTTTCCAACAATACTTTAAGTATAAAAAGTATTAAAATAATGTTACTGATTTTTAAAAAATATTTTTCTGGAACTGAGATCTTTTCTAAATCAGTAATATTATTCATTTTAGCTGCAACAACAATTATTGTCACAGAATATATGAAATGCAAATATCAGGACTATGCTTCCCCATACCTTTTCCTTTATCTAGAAGGCTGGGCTTCACTGACCTCACATCCATTAAAATATTCATAAAACTGAATTATCTACTATGAAATTATCTACCCAGGAAAGTAATTTTACAGTTTTCTAACAATAAAATATAACAATTAAGACAGTGATTTTTTTTTTTCAATGATAAATCTTGTTATGTTAAATAAAAAATAGTTGTATGTTTGATATTGTAAAAAAATATAAAAATGACTTAAGCTATTACTCTTTATTCATTCCAGTTCTTGTATCTTGCAATGTAGAGGTTATGACCAAAAGATTCTGGCAACATGGTTTTAAATTATTCAAAGTAAGTTGTGCAGAACAATCTGCTTCTTCAACATGACTTCCTCTTCCTGTGGAACATAAATAAAAAAAAAAGAATGGAATTCATTGAATTAATTTTTAAAGGATATCAAGAAATCATATAAAATTAACTATTAGTTTTAGAAAAGTAAGATTCACAATTACCTCCTTTGAGCACTTCAATAAGATAAGATAGTATTTCTTTGAAAATAGCCCATTTAGACATTATGCAATTAGGATGATTCCTGATCAGGCAGTTTATAATTATAACAATTCTCCTGAAAAGTAAACAAGACTTATTAATTAAAATATCAAAATTCTTCAAAGCACACATTTTAAAAAAGGTTTAAACAACCCCCTTTCAATTTTAATATTCATAATATCTGAAATTTCTTACTAAAACAGGTTCTATTTATTAACAAATATCTTACAGAATTCTTTAAACTGCCAATCAAAGGAAATATTTTTACAGGCATTGAAAAGAAAGAAACCAGTATTTTTATTTTAATTATTTTATCCCATACTTAGGATTTGAAGAGGCGAAGAATAATTTTTACTTGTGATCACAATATAACTGAACTCGATTTCAATGATAACACCACTTATTCTTTAACATTGTAGTTGCATATAAAATAATATTTTATCTATATGTTTTAGTTAGAAGAATAATCAAAAATGAAGTGTAATTCAAGATTAACTGCATTTGACAAAAAGAAATGATTTTGTTTAAAGAACTTATATTTGTTTTATTTCAAAACAACTGGCATTTAGTCAATGTATAATTTATGCATCGGAGCCTTTAAATCTGTCTAATCTTTTACATTATATGAAATAAAAAAGTAATAAGATTAGTTATATTTGGTTTTGACAATTTTGTGAAAAGAAAAAATAATCATGAATATACACACATATATATATGCACTGGCTCAAAAAATTGAGAGTACACCTTACTTTTACTTGATAAGTCCTACTTCCAGTATAAATAGCACATTACTGAGAAGTGGAAACCTGTTTTTATTTTTACACATGAAAAATGATTTATTTTAAAGTAAAAATAAAGTATAATGAATGGAAAACTTCTAAATCGAAAATTTTCAGAAGCATTTTAAATAAACATACTCAGATTTTTGCCTCAAAATATTGAGAGTACACCCATGAAATCTCGCATAAAAATAAAGTGTCATGCTAAGTTACATATCTTTTGACTTTTATAATGACCTCTAAACGTCTTTGTAACGATTTGCCCAATTTTTGGCGAAATCTGAAGTTAATATACTCTATTTTTCTTGCAACACTTGTTTTGAATGAATTTTGTTTCTAATTTTGTATTTTTGAACCACTTTTACGAGTATGGCCGACAATATATGGTAATATTGAATGGCAATGATGTCGGGATACTGTAATGGTGCGGATAACTGCTGCTTATAATGAGAAAGATACCATACTCTGACGTTACGTGCATTCTGTTTGGAGTCGTTGTAATGCTGAAAAATGGAATTTTCATCTAAAGGCAAATTTTTAACACTTTTCTTAAGATTGCTGCGGCCATATGGTTCATCCACCTTGTAGCTGAAATTTCTTAAATCATAGAACAAAATGTAAGTGCTGAAATTGAGCAAAATGTCATTAGAAAAGCTGGATATAAAAGTCGCATTGTTAAAGAGAAACCGTTCATCAGCTTGCAAATTCAGATACAGCAGTTGAAGTTCGCAAAAAACTCATAATTGAAGAAAATTAACTTTTGAAAGAAAGATATATTTAATATGGAAAGAAAACTCACTATTTTTGACAGTGACATCAATCGTACTGTATGGAAAAAGTCCAATACTGCTTTGAATTAAAAAAAAAATTATTTTCTATCTGGTGGTGACTCCATCGTAATTTGAGGTTGCATGGTTTCATCCAGGTAAGGAAATTTAATTCTTATGGATTACATTATAAACCATATGGTTTACTTGGATAAACTTCGCATCAATCTAAAGGAAATTGTTAAAAAATTCAGTTTAAATGGAAATTTCATTTTTTTAGCATTAGGACGACCCCAAACAGAATACACGTAACGTCAAAATATGGTATCATTTTCTTTATAAACAGCAGTTATCCACACCAACGCAGTATCCCGACATCATTGCCATTGAATATTACCGTATATTCAGGGCCATACTTGAAAAAGTGGTTCAAAAACAATAAATCAGAAACATAACCCATTTAAAACAAGTGTTTAAAAAAAGGGGAAGGGGGTAAAATATCTTCAGATTTCACCAAAAATTGGGCAAATCGATACAAAGGTGTTTAGAGGTCATTGTAAAAGTCAAAAGGAATGCACCTTAGCATAACACTTTATTTTTATGCGAGATTTCATAGGTGTACTCTCAGTATTTCGAGGCAAAAATCTGAGTTTGTTTATTTAAAATGTTGCATTGTCACAAAGTTCTCCATCTCAAAAATAACACCACTGGGGTACTGGTCCAGAGGTGATAGTTCTCTGATCCAAGACGACATTACGATCTGTGCATTAAAAAAATGAAATGTATCAATGAAGTCCGACCAGTAAAAAGGGTTGTGATGCATGAATAGCTAACTCAGACTCTTGGCCCTAGATGGCGCTACTAAAAAACAAAAGCCAAAAAAATAGGGATTAAATCACCATAGCTCTTCAGTCAGCGGGTTTATCGATGACAAGTGCCATTAGAAACAACAACATATATTAAGAAATATATGAAAAAATAAAAAAAAGAACTTTACTTCCCTCGATTCCTATATATGAGAATTTTTCAGACATTATAATATAATTTTAAAAAATCACTCTAGAAACTCAGACTATATACAAATAGAGCAAATTTCTCGAATAAAAACTGAGCAATGCAATATAAAATTCTTAAAAATTTATTTTTAATAATATGTAAATGAAGTAGGTGTTATACTTTCTTAAAGGCAGTTTCTGAAACTTTTGTTGGTCTGATGAATCTGCTATACAATTATCAACATCTCGAATAAAATTTCTCACATCAACAGAATTACAATATCTAAACCCTAAAAAAATAAATATGAAAGGACTTAATTAAAATATTATTGAAAACATAATTCAGATCTTATGCAGTACTAGGGATTTTTTTCCCCTAGAAAAGAAAATGAATATATATACATACAGAGTGAGAGCATAAATCTATATCAAATAGAGAGTCAAAATGGAAAAATATTGGCATTTTATACATAGAACACATTAATATGCTTTAAGTGTTAATAGTTTACTATTTTCTGTATACAGTTGATATAACTTTATGTTATATTTTTATAGAGTTCCTAGATTGAGCATCACATAATTTTTTTTATATATTTTCACTTCTTTTTTTTTTTTTGACTTTTATCAGTTATATACTGGACACATTAAATAGAGTTCAGGTTACGAAAAAAGCTATGATCTCTTGTATAAAATACATAACATGTTTCTCACTCTTGAGAATAACTTTTATTGCTAAAAATATGCATTAATTAAAATATTATTTAATTTTACACAACAACTTTATCTATGAAAAGTTGAGTGTTCATTTACCAAAATCATAAGTAAATTTAAAATTTTATTAAATCTTGACGAAATTTGGCTCTTATGTTCTTCAAAGCCACAGTAAAAATATAGTCAACTTTTGAAATGCAAAATTAATTAAATTTTTGAATTAGTTAGAATTTTATCAAAAATTATATTCCTTATTGGCAAGTTTTAAAGAAATTACGCAGAAAAAAATTTACACAATTTTAAAATTTGGAAAAAGGATTTTTCTAACAATATCATTTTTAATAATTCTGAAATGTATTTTTATTTTTAGAAATTTTTGAAAACATTGTAAACAACAATGCAAAAAATTATAATTTTTTATTTCCTTCATTCATGAAGTACCAAAATTTTGTCCCTTTTCTTCCTTTGTTGTTCAGAAAACGCAGAGCCAGAATTGTGATTAAATAATTGTTATCAAATGTCCTTTTATATTTTTCAGAATTATATTTGTAATAAATAAATATTTTGGGTTAATATAATATTAAATATATTGAATTTTTAAAACTTCTTTATGATACAAAATAATTTTTAGCTTCTTAAGAAACATTATATAAAATACAAAGATATAAAAAGAGTTCATAACAAACTTAATGCATCGTAACTACAGCCTCCTCTACTGTCAGAGCTAGGACACAATTTTATGCAAGTTCCAAAAATGGAATAAATCAATTCTTCCAAAGTTTCAAGATCTGATGGTCGACAATGCTCCATTTGTCGCATTAAACATGATGGGTCGTGATACTTGTCTCTGAAAAACAATGTGTACAAAGTATTTTTAAAAAAAATCAGTGAACATTAAAATGTATTTCTAAAAGAATATTTTCTTAATACTATTACATAAAAGAACTTTTTAGCATAAGTAAAAATCAAGATATTAAATTTGTTCTAATCTCTATGCTTTATCTTCTATGCTAAGACAAGTAGTGTGAAATAATTTTCATTCATGTGGTTGATTAACTTATGTCATTTATTGATGCAAGCATCTAAGTTTGCATCAACAAATTTGCTTAAATTATGTGGGAAAGAAAGAGATAATATCATGTAAAAACTCTTCATCTCGTAATACTTTTCATTCATAACCTGATACATCAACTAGGCAACTTCAATTTATTTAGAAGCAAGCTACTATTAAAAACTCCTAATTGTTTTGTCTTAAAAATCATTAAAATGAATCCAGAAATCCATTTTTTCTTTACCTAGATATAATTTGAAACACAACAGTTTGAAAGATACTTTATATATGGTACAAGATAATTAGTATAAATAGAGTACTGCAGTAGTGGTGGGGTGGTTTCCTGTATACAAGAAGAAGTATAAAGAGTCCCTACTCCCTTTTTTTCTTTAGTAATGACTAACTTTACTGATAAACAACAACAACAATCTATCAGAAACTGAAACTATGTTATACTATACAACAAAATTCTTAGTTAGAATTTAATTGTTGTTGATAAATATCATCCTGCTAATAGACATTGAAAAATATTCTGAGTTGAGAAGATCTAATTAAATGCTACCTTTTCATGATAATTTGAATTTATAATGATATTTATCTCCATTATTATAAATAGTAAAATATGGAATATATATTTATATTTAAGAAAATATTCATCAATTGCACAATTCAGGATTGAAGAGTTCCAAAATAAAAATTACAATGTGAAAAACAATTAAAAAAAATTTTACATTATTTTTTAAATTTAACATTTCCTCTGTTATATTTAAGAAAATAATAATTTACTTAGTTAAAAGTTTCTATTAATTACTACTTCTTATCTGTTTTACAAAAACAGTATGTTAGAATCAAGAATTGAGCACAGAATATGAAATTTCTAAAAATGCTATTTCCAAAAGTATGCTTAAAAGAATACATCGCCCATAAGGAAAAAAGCTTAAAAATCATATAAAGAAAAAAGTTTAAAGCAAATGATGAAATGTAATAAAAAATTATATGATTAGTATATTTGATAAAATAATTTTCAAGCAAGATCTAATTTTAATAATGCACTGATTTACATTTCTAGAGTCAAGTTCCTTTTCCCATGAAGAAATAGATCTTGCAAAAGAGTATGGAATCCAGGAAAACAGGCATTCATTTTTCTCTCATTTATAAGAACCACACATTTTTTCAAGTCATCAGATACATTTGCTAGAAATATCATAAATAAGGAATCAGTACATTAGTCATAGGTGTTAATAAAAGAAATGGTAAACTTTTGGACACAGAATTAAATTCTTTTACATAGAAAATACATATTAATCAATGAAAAGTAAAAAATAACAACAAAATGAAAAAAATAGCAAAGAATAAGGTAAAGCATCTAAAAGAATTAGACTTACTTTATTCAGAAAACTTTAAAAAAAATTCCATTATAGATATACATAGGAAATGGAATATGTAAAAGCTGATTAAGTAAGTTTGAGATAACAACAAATAAAATTATATGATTTTTTAAATTTATTCAACTATTAAAGATTTCTCAAAAAATATCAAGCTTGGGAAATATAAAATATGTGATTATGTATTGGGATAAATTAAACACATTACTGAAATTTTTATTATTATTAAAATCTGATTTTTTAAAACTTTATATTATTGGAAGCAAATTTTAAACTTGTTTTTTGTTAAATACAATAATGATTAGGGTAAAAGAAGCTTTAATTTCAAATTGTCACACATATATCAAAAATGAACTGATATTAAATTATTTTCAAAAAAAAAAAAAAAAAAAATGTGATTTTTATTGAATAGCTTACGATGGTAGTGGTAACTTTCACCAATTCTTCCAACAATAATGAATTCTCTTTCAAATATCAATTTCATCAAGCTTAATCTATTATCACGACACTTTGTGTCACCAATTATTCGAATGCAAACAGCAGCAGCTGTCTGTAGTCTGCAAAACAAAATATTTCATTAACTAATAAAACAACAATTAAATTAAATGAATATTTAATGATTAATAAAGTACTTTATTATAACAATCACAATATTTTTGGTTTCATAAATTTGCTAACACTATCAATATTTAAAAGGGTTCATTGTATTGGAACTCTTACACAATTTACATTTATGTATAAACCGTTATCGTAAAATTTTGAAAAATGCAATGAGTCTAATTAGTATTAAAATAATAATTTATGAACTTAGTCACCAGCTTAGGGGGAAAAATTATTAATTATACTACATAAAAAGCATATTGTAAATGGATTCATTTCAGAAAGTTTTTGACATTTAATTTATCAAACAGTTGAAACTGTAAATTAAGATTAAAAAATCACAAACTCACTGATGAATAGTTTCTCGGTCCAATCGTGGTTCAAGCAAATAACCTCGTCTATGCATTCGTTCAATTGTACAGTTTCTAATTAATGCTAACCAATATTGTAGCCATTCTGATGTACAAACTTCTTTTGGTCCTTTAAGAAAAGAATAACATAGTGTATTTCATAATGTCCATATTTAATTTAAAAGGAAAAATTTCTTTAATAAATTGTATGTAAAATAAGTGCTACTCTATATGGAAATAAATCCATTATAAATTTACTAAGAAAGTTTTGGTTCAAATGTCTGTTATCTTTTACAATTATACTACAGTTACTTTGTAATTATTAAAATTGTTTCAGTAGCCTACATAATTTTATGTAGCTATCATTAAAATATCAAATTAATTAAAAAAAAAAACAATCTGTAACACATTGAAAGCTGACCTTTATTCATGGCATTAGAATAAATAACAGTAAACATCATAAGCTTATTATATAATAAAAATTTAATCACATTTTTAAACATATAACATTACTATTTTTCATCACTGAAATCAAAATAAATAAATGTTGACAGTTTATTCTACCACAGCTGAAAATTTCTCACTCCATTTCTTCAATTCCATTCAAGCAACAAGTAAAGCATTTAAATTTAAAGGATATTAGCTGATTGGATAATAAAAGAGTAAGTCATAAAGAAATTAAAAACTCTTATATTATGTACAATTAATTTATAATTTTTTGTCACCTCATTTACTTTGCACAATAATGCACCTATAATAAAATAACTTGTCCAGTTTTATAAAGATATTTTATAAAATGGGGAATATTCTTTGCTAATTATATGAAAAATTGTAAAAAAAAAATACTATTGAATTTACAGAGTAGGAATCTCTTTTTTAATCTATTTAAAATAATTTTTTTTCTATTTAGTTTACAATTTTTTCATCCTATGTCAGAGTTTTATGAGTTTTATTTATATTCTTTAATTCTTATTTATCAAAATATTAAAGTAAATACGTATATTAAAATAAATATTTTATCCAAATAGTAAAGTAAATATCCAATAATTAAAGTAAATATTATATTAAAGGAAAAAAAAATGCACAAATAAATAAGTTTCTTCAAAATTATCATAATAATTGTAATAGCAAAAAAAAAAAAAAAAAAAAAAGAAAGAAAGAAAGAATAAAATGCATGAAAAATGCTTACGAGTAACTTTGTAACAGCTTGTGACAGTTTTCACTGAAATAAATCATAATAATATTTTATTAATTTAAAGGTGTTACTGCTAACAGTTGGAATCAAATGGCAAATATTTAGGGCAATTATTTATGACTTAAGTAGAAAAATCAGGAAAACACCATGGGTTAATTGTTCAATTAATAATTCACAATAATGACATATGTTAAAGCAATGATGTGTTTTACATGTATTAGAATAGCAAAAAAAAAAAAAATAAATAAATAAAAAATAAAAATTAGTTTGTTTTAGTTTTTAATGATGAATATTTAAATTTGGGGAAAAACTGTGGTTTTATGTTTCTCATTTAATAATTGAAAGTTTAGTATTGTCAGCAAGATAATTTGATGCCTATAATGGCTTTTCAATTTATTTTAATTAATAGACGAGAATCTTAATATGCATCTGGGAGAAAAATTATAAAAATGAATTAGTTTATAGAAAAAATTTGCATAAGTTTTGATACAATACATTAAATGTTTTCTTTGCAATTTTTATCATTATTTTGTGAGAGATTTTATCATTCAAAAGTTTTATATGCATTTTTTAATCCGTATAAATAATATTTATAACCTACACAGAATTTGGCCCAATAATATTCAAGGTTCTCTTGTATTCTATCTTAACATGTGTTTAATTAATCTTTAAATGACATATTTACTCTAAAATTAAATAAAACCAAGTACACAGTTTCACAGTTCCAGATTTGAGGGAGGAGGGAAGAGTTTTAAACATATATGGATGCCAACCACCTTGAAAATGCTAAGAGATGGAAGAATTTTTTACCCTTTTTCTTAAATATATACAGGACAACTAATTATCTCCATTTCTAAACAAAAATCAGGTTTTCTTACATGTATTAATTTTTAAATAACTCTCTCTTTAATTTAAAGGAGTTAGTATTATACTGGATATCAGAATTTGTTACTTTTCCGTTATATGGGCGCAACGAAAAAATCGCTAAAAAGTTACCAAGTAATCGTTAGTTGGAAAAATAAAAATATCAACAAAAATGGAAAATTACGTCAAATTAAAGGTTCAAAGTTCACCAAATTCATGTTATTCACTTTCTGACTATGTTCATGTTTTGTTCCATAGGCGACATGATTCGAGTTTGGCTCACATTGGCGACATCTTGCGCTAGTATAGCGGAAAAGTACTCAGAAATTTTCCAAATTACAAGGGAGCATGATAAATTTTATTTGCATAACATTTTTTATAAATGCATTTAATTATTTTCTAAAGGAATAATTTTAAATTTCAACAGAATGAGCATTAGATGCAAATAGTATAAAATAATAACATGGAACAGTTTAATAGTACAGACAATTACAACAATAGCTTTTCTAAATCCTTCAAAATGTAGTATCTGAACAAATAAATTATATAATATTTTGGGGCCAAAATTGTTCATAATTAATATGTAATGGGAATTAATATGTAAATCATATTCTATTAAAGAAAATTAAAAACATTTTCAGGAATGCCAAAATGTAGGAATAGAAAGTTTTTTTAAAAAAAATCTTGAGATGATTACTGTAGTCCCAAAATTATTTTAATATTTTTTCCATTAAAAATAAAATTATTCCATTAAAAATAAAAACATTAATAAACAAACATAGTGAAAATTTTGAAGATATTCCAAAAATATTTTTCATTTCTTGTTTGAAAATTAAGGTAAGAGCAATGGCTATTCCAATTTTTGTAAATTAGCGAAACAATTTATATAAACCAGTAGTTTTTCCAAAGTACCAAAATTTTAAAAAAGTATAAAATAATTTATTTTAATGTTTATAATTATTTTATTTTCTATATATAAGATACAAATACCTGTTAATATGCTATACCAATGGAATGAGTAATTGGAAGTATAAATTACCAATTAAAAAATTGTTTCTTAATAATGTTTTTTTAGCTGATAAAATGATTTAACAAATGAATTAAATGAATGATTTTGTACTTACTTTTAGGAAGTGGGAAGCGACAATCTTCTTCTCGATCTGAAAATTCGAAAAAATTTGTAACACTTCCATCAGAACTCAAGGATGTATAAAAAAGGATATATTTAGAGAGAGAAAATATATTTAATGATGTAATCTAAAGAATTTTTCAAGGTGGGCTTTCTATTATATTTGATAACACCAGTTTATAAAAATATATTTAATAAAAAATAAATTAATGTATGATACTTATTTAGTCCTTTGCTGGAATGAATCCTAATTGATTATTACGCTATAAAGCTTTGATAACATTCCATTAAGTTGGTATTTTTAGCTTTAGTTAAAAAAAAGTCCAAATAAAAAAAAGTTTATCACCAAAAAACATTTTGTTAAATTTACGAACTTAGATATATCACAATTTAATTTCATTTTTAATTTATTTTTAGTGATCATTAATTAATGCTTCATTTGTACATTCCCTTTGTTAATATATTCAAACAGAAATTGACTTGCAAGTTGAGAAATTTAATCAATCATTGTTATGTAATAAAAACCGATGTAGAATCAATGCAATTGAACCCCCCCCCCAAAAAAAAGATTATATAAAGATTAATAACATATTATGAGTAAAATGAAAAAGAATGACACAAATTAAAAAAATATTTATTTTTAATAACAAAATAACAACAAAGATTCAACTTAATGAGTCAGAAAATTAAACTAAAAACTTATGACTCTCATTATGCTTATTCTGCTCTATGCAAGTGAAACATGAACTCTTAACTTGGACATGCAGCTTTCTCTGAACATGTTCAAAAGAAAGATCCTTAGAACTATCATTGGCCCAGTACTAGAGAGAGGATGTTAGTGAACTAAATTCAGTTTTGAATTATACAAACTCTATAAGCAACCACAGATAATACAATAAGAGCAATAGCTTAAGATGGATGGAGAAGTCCTGAAAACAGCACCCTAAAAATGTCCATTTTTATAAAGCCTCTGAGATCCCAGGCAAGAACTTCAATTAAATTACTGGATGATGTGGAAAGAGACTCGAGGATAAAGAGCTGGAAGGGAGTTGTGGGAGATAGAATGCACTGGAAAGTGTACATGATTGAGGCAAGGGGCTGTTGTGCTCATGAATAATAATAATAGAAAAATTTTATAATAGATGTAACAATTTAATAATAGAAACAAAATTAATATGTGATGCTCAATTTCTTCTGGTTTGAACATGACACAATTATACAGACTTATTTAAAGACACTAATTAATAACAAATTTCTATGATTTGCATTCATATCTTGGGATGAATAAAAATGCACGAGTATTTTTCAAATTTATTATTGAAATAAGTTTTCAGGTCAATTTATGAAAAGTTGATTCAATTGTTTTGTTTTTTAAAAAATTACCAAGTGAGCAGTACTTTGAAATATTCATCTTTTTCTGGTATTTCCATTTTGCCATTTTGATTTAATACAAAAAGCAAGTGGTGTTGAAAAAAAACTTTTTTTTTCATTTGACATTCCATTTGAATGATATGAAATTGATCAAAACTAATAAAGTTAAGAAATTTAAGCATTAAATGCAGACTATTAAATTATCTTTCAAACAATGTAAAATTTTTTTGTCAATGCCTTTCTGTGAGAAATTTTCGTTTTTTTTTGGGGGGGGCAGGATATATGTATCTGAATTATTACTCATTTCAATATCATTATCATAGCATTTTGGAAGCAAACTGAAATGGTTATGCTAAAAACAAATAAAATAAGTTCCAATCGACCTTCCAATATTTCAGCATTTTCTCTCATTTTCTTAATGTAGAACAACTTATGTAATAATACTAATAATGGTAATTGAATTCATGAAAATTGTTCACATAAAAAATATAAAAAAGAATTTAGCTTTCAGTGTATCGTGGTTCTCCTATTAGTTTACTTTAACCTTGGAAAAGAAATCCAATTAAACAGAAATTATAATTTCAACATTTTTTTTACAAGGAATGGGAATTAATATAAATTACTATGTCAGAAATCATTTTTTTTTCTTTATAAGGATGTTGAAACCAAATTAGGTGAAAACAAAATAGGTTCCATCCAATCATTGATTTAAACAAATGTAGGCAATAAAATATATTTACAGATTCAGCAACTTTAAAGAAAAATAATTAAGAGTAGCATATTTTTGCATACATTTTCATTCAGTTTTGATGTAATTAAATTTTTCTGATAAATATGGTGTTTATTAGAAAATTCTATTTAACAATAAATACCTGGTTGAGTATATGTTTCAATCCAAGTATGAGGTACTGGCATTTCTCCAACAGCACGAGCTATGAGAAAAATATCAAATTATTAAAAATAGCAAATATAACCATTTTCAAACTAGATAATTAAAAAAATATTTTTTATAAAAAAATTAAATGATTAATCGTTGATTCTTCTACTAATAAGAAATCAAGTCCCAGCTAGTTAATATAATAAATGTGAGTTAATTTTTGAAGTAGTTATAGTACTGATATATAAATACAGACATTATCATTAGTAATAAAGTTATAAATAAACTTTAAAAAATAGAGCAAATTACTAATTTTTAGCTAAGACATAGTGAACTATGTTTTAAATGGAAAAAAAAGTTACAATAAAAAATTTCTGAAAATAAAATTAACACAATGGAAATGCAATAAAATGGAAATTGACTATATCCTGACAGATCAATCCTTACTATAAATGTGGAGTAATTAGATGATTCCTTATATATAAAATAGAATGCCTTACTTCATTTGAATCTTATACAGTTCCACAATATGCACAGATTCAAATTGAAATCTTGTACATCTCTAAGCAATTTGGAAGATTAAATATATTATTAAAAAGCTGTTAAATATTGTTAAAAAGTTTTTACATTTTTCAGTAATAACTGAAGATGTTGATGCACAATAACTATTTTTACACCAGCTTAAAACGGGCAGGGAAGACCTAAAACTTTCTTTTATAATCTCTAATAAAGGTGTTTTTACTCTTTATTGGAGATCTTGCACAACAAATTATGGATCTTTGGTAAGGCAATTAGCAACTTGGGTGCAGATTTTTATTTTCAAAGTTCCATGTATAGGAAATGTATATTTCATAGTATGATAAAGGATCTAGTGAGGTGGATAATAGTTATGAAAGAGCCTATTAGGGAGTGTTCTTTGATGATCTTTGATTGACTATTAACGGTTAATATGTATTTAATACTTAAGTACCAGAAAAACTAATATATTTTTGGACGTCTTGCTCTTAGACAATGGAAATCATTGAAATCAAAATTTGGCAAGCAACTGCAGTAACTTATAGTCACAACACCACATATTAAATTTCATTCATTTAAGTCAGGGCATTTTCTAATCATCATGCTTACTTGCATTCAAAAGTAAAAACTCAGACAGTCAAGACTTTTACAAATAACAAAGAAATACAAAATTTCATAAGGATCTAGAATTTAGCTGATAAAATTATGAATCAAATTTTATTTTTGTAAGTTGTTAAAGCTTAAAATTATTGCAGATACATGCATGCAAAAGGACAGACAAACAACTCCTTGGTAGACTTGGTTCCAAATTTGATCAAACCTTTCAAATGCCAAAATTGTATTCCAAATTTTATCTACCCATACTCAGACATCCACCTGAATAGACAAACTCTAAAGGAATTTTGTTCAAAATTCAAAAAAAATCAAACATTAATTTACAAAATTAATGTTTAGTTTATCAAAAAACTTATTACTCAAAAAACACTAGAATAATTTCTTTTTATTTGAGAATGAAATAACATGATTGAGAATGAAATAATGTTGATTGAATTTTAGGATTAATTCATAAAGAAACCTTATTGACAAGCAAATAATTTATTTTGCAATACAACTAAATGAAAATTCAATTTAATCTATTCTATATGAACAAAACAAAATATAAAAATACAACTACTTACTGGCAATTGGATAGAATTCGACATCATACACGTTAGGCACATTCACCCAATAACTTTTCACTAAGGAAACATTAAGAAAGTTAAAAAAAATACACTTTAATAATACAATAAAAATTAAGGTTTCTTCTAAAATAATAATAATATATATATATATATATATACACACATACCGGGTGTCTCAGAAACTTTGATTGCATTTTTTTTATTCCTTAAATATTGATCATAAACATATACTGTAAATTGCAAATAACAAAATAGCATGAAAAAAAGTGCAAAATCTTCGGAAATTGATTAAAATTTTCAAGGAATTAAACTTTAAAAAATATAAATTAAAATTTTTATAGATTCCAAACAAAAACATTCCTAGAGTGTAAAATGTGCCACATCCTCTAATTAGTTCATGTATGAAATTTCAGAGTTTTATCATGACAATTCACAAATATATGTTAAAGAGATTTTTTCAAAGGGTTAATTACAAATTAAAATGCAAATGGAAATGTTTAAAGCTTCAGTGAAGATGACGTTATGAAGAAACTTATAATAAGGAAACAAAATATGCTACATATCCATAGTTTTAAATACAAATTTAAAAATCTATACTTTCTGAAAAATACCTTAACATTTTATATCACAAATGAAAGAATATAACTTATCACAGTCAATAATTTTGTAAAAATTCTTAAGTTATTAATTTCTACAAATTTTTAATACTTTCGAACTAATAAATAGCAAAATTATTGTTTATGCACTCAATCATTACTTTCTCTGAAAATTTGCATACCACCCCTAAAACATGAATATCTGGTATCTTTTTACTCTTTGCAAACTCATATCTAACCATTGAAAAGTAGTTTAAGGCAGCATTTATGAAGTTCCATATTTTTGAGATTTTTTTGTGATAAAATGCTGATATTTTGTAAGTGACCTTATTAGAGGATGTTGCACATTTTACTCACTAGAACTTTTTTTTTGTACAATGTCAATATAAAATTTTATTCAATTTCATAACATTTTGCACCTTTTTTTACACAACTTTGTAATTTACAGTATGTTTCTATGATCAATATTTAATGAATATAAGCCATGGTCAAGGTTTCTGAGACACCCTGTATACATGCACACACACACACACACACAAATTATTGGAAAAAGAAGTAGGTTTATAGCATTTATAACGAAAATAGGCAAAACACATAGATTACACATGTGGGCAGAGGAAGTTTTATGATTCTGACATCATGTTATGATTCTAACATTGAACATGTTTGAATGCAGTTATGATTCTAACATCGAATATGTTTGAATGCAGTTATGATTCTAACATTGAATCAGAAGTAAATTTCTTGCCCTACAATGAAGTCCCTGGTTTTGAACTATGTTATTATGCAATAATTTGATCAATGAGATCTTGAAGGTAATTTGCATGCATGATATATTCACACTGCCTTTAATGAAACTCCCCTATATTATAATGGTATGTTTTTTAGGGTGTGTTTGAAAGCAGTGTAGATATGCTGACCATTTTCATCTGACATGAGAGGATAACAAGTCTTTCACCTTTGAATGCTGTAAACAAGTAAACAGCTTTTTCTGAGGCTTAGCCATTTTTTCATAAACAAACAACAGTGCAGATTTATCTGAATGCATAAAATAAAATGTCGGACTTTCCTTTGTCCAGTGATGTATTGTATGCGTCTCTGTGTACTGTCATTTATCATACATAAATATTTTAACTTGATCTTTTTTAAAAAAATTATTTCATATAATTTCATTTATTTGCATTAACATTTAAAAGATATTTTTATAGTATATGGATAAAAGTTTCAGCTTCAATACTTTCTTTTTAAGAACCATAACAAGAATTAAAATCCCAAATAATCATATATTTTGGAAATAAATCATTTTAAAGAGGAATACATGAATATTATTATTATTTCTTATTTTTTAATATCAAGAAAACTACGATTCTAAATATTTGTCCATCAATAGAACGTTACTTAAATGTGCTGTTATTTATTTAAATAAATAATTTTTAAACAAAATTATAATAATTTAATAATGGAAATATATTTGCAAAGTCAAGCTTAAAATATTTTTAATAACATATTTATCAAGTTATATATAAAAAAAGGAGCCATTGAAAACTCACTGGGTGGGGTTCTCCTCCTTACATAGGTAGGCTGTGGTACCATATGATCCTTGTACCATCTAACTGAAAATTCAAAAACTAATGTTTAAAAGTCAAAATTTTCTAACATGCACTATAAAGATTATTTATATGATGTGCAACATCAATATATATAACTGTAAAAAATTATTTTTAGTAAAATTGTTTTGTAAAAATTAAATATTTATGTTGAATACTTGAAAATAATCATGTTGAAAAATATAAAAATTTGCCAACTATCAATTCAAAGAGTTTTAAATTTCTTTTGTGAAATAATTAAAAATAAAGATAATTTAAAAAATATTACAAATTAATGCAAAGAAAATTCAATATCAATCTCTTTTCATCTTTCACAATCTCGGATTATTTTAATTTCATATTAGGATACACCACAGAATATTGCAAGATTGAAATCATGCTGAATACTATTAATTTGCTCTCTACCATCATTATTCAATGAATTTAATAGCATTATACCATATTTGCAGTGATTTATCATTACAATCCAAATTCTAACATTTCCAATTCAAACCATTTTTCACTAATTATTAAGAAGCATTTCATCTCAAATATGGCTAAAATAATAATATATAAAATGCAGTGTATTGGAAGTAAAATGAAAGGTTATTTGTTAATAATAACAACCTTACGAACTTTTACTGAATTTAATTTCGAAATCTAGCAAAAAAAAAAAAAAAAAAAAATAGACACCCATTTTTTTTAAAGGAATTTAGGTAGAGAGGGAAATGACATCTTTAATAATTTGACTTTTTTTTTCAGTTCCCCTATATACTTTATTTTGACTTTTTCGAAAATGTAGTATTGTGAAATTACTGTAATCATCAAGCAATTCAAATTCGGAATTTTGACTAATCTCCAAATTTTAGATTTCCCTGCTTTCGAGAAAAGCACTTTTTGGAAAATGCCTGCATGACAAAGATAACTCCAAAAGGCTTTAAGCTAGGCGAATGAAATAAGGTATACGATTTAATACGAAATTTGTAGATTTATAATAAAATTATAATATTGATGTTTATATCAAAGTCAAATCATAGGAAATCTGTCTATCCTACCATTCGAATATGAATTAACACAAAAACTATAAAACTTAGAGAGATAAATACAATTTGGTATTTAACATCGATCGCGTAAACATCTATCAAATTCGGAGCCAAATCCAACAACGGGTTGACCATCTATTGGTTTGAACCATGTAAATAACCCCAAGATGGAATGACTTTAATATTAAATTTGGTATATGATTTTTGTCACTACAAGAGTAACTTTGTGTCAAATTTTTGTTTCAGTTCTGTTGGGTTAAACAGACTTAGGCTAAAACAGAAATTAACAACTATTAACGCATGCCAAGGATTAGTAACAGCAACAAAAAAAGATGCAAAAGATTACACGATAGTTTTAATAAAAATGCCAAATTCGTAAAAGATTCGCATTTCTTAATTCGCATTTGCTCCCTAAACCATAACTCCAGGAGTAGGCCCTGTGTGTCTAGGCCACAGACAGGTCATTAGCAGGTGTTCACCTGGCCTCCTTCTAACCAACAAACGGCTATTACTGCGACCAAGGCAAAACCCCACTTCATCAGAAAACACAACAGATCCCCACTCCGTCCTCCAATGAGCTCTAGCTTGACACCACTCACGTCGCAAACGGCAGTGATTTGGAGTCAGGGGAATGCACTGTACAGGGCATCTGGCTCGGTGCTGTCCTTGAAGTAACCGATTTGTAACAGTTCGTTGTGTCACTGTGGTGCCAACTGCAGCTCGAATTTCAGCTGCAGACGCAGTACGATTAGCCACAGCCATACGCCGAATACGACGGTCTTCCCTCTCAGTAGTACCACGTGGCCGCCCGGAACCTGGTCTTCTAGAGACAGTACCTTCCCTTGACCACTGCCACCAATACTCATGCACAGTGGATACATTCGTGCCAAGTATTTCAGCAATATCACAGAAAGAAAACCCATCTTCTCGTAGCCCTACAAACACGACCTCGTTTAAACTCAGTGAGCTGTTGATAATGCCTTCTTCGTCTTCTCAGAGGCATCCTTGACTAACATTAACCCACTACGTCAAATCTCAACTGTAAATAACGATACGAACCTTACAGCGCTTATTTAAAGCAAACCTCATTTGCATGTTCATAGTGTCGCTACTAGCGCCACACTTACGCGCGTAGCTCGAAATTTGAATCGACGTCATCTTTCAGATTTATAAACACGCCTACCAAATTTCGTTAATCTAGCACAGCTCCTTCCTAGTGTTGGGATTTTTTTTCCCATCAGTGTATTTCGGGCAAAACAAAATTTAATAACAAACGGAAAATGATAATGGGAAAAAATAGCTTTTATTAAATTGTTGACATCATAATTATAGAAGTTCAAATTAAAAATTAAATCAATAATTACAAACTATATCGAAAAAATTTGACTTTCAGCGCATGATTGGATGATATCAAATGAATATTAAATGTTGTTTTCTCTTTAAAAAAATGCAAGGCAAAGGTTTCTTTGATTGTTTGTAATATCTATATCATTAATCCAATAAATCAGCTTTTTGTTTACTGTAAACACGTTTAAATTTATACAGGATACGTATTCAAATTCGTGCCAAATGGCTCGCAACACTTTTTAAAAAATATATTATTTTTAAAACGTATGCATTTTGGAAGGTTTATGATCAGAAGTTAAAAACAAAATTGGTTGGGACAAGGGAGAAAGATTTTTTTGGCTTTCTTTTTTATTACATATGTATAGATAGTTAATCTGAATTAATATAAGTTATAACATGATATTTTGGATGCATAATAAAAACTTTTACATTAATGTGTCTTCAATAAATATCACATATATGCATACTGACAACGCTTCAGTGCAGCATCATATTAATTTTTCGTGGTATATTTCAAGAACAAAGCAAAAAATATGTTGCATAATGTACTTACTTTTTGGTGGATACTGAATTAGCCGAGGATGATTCACTTGATCATCATGTATTACATATCCTAAGAAATAAATATAACATTTTCTGTTTAATCAACAAAAATGATTAATGATTTATAACATATTAAATGGTTACAAATGCACTAGATATATGTCGCACATGACAACAAAACTATTGAAAGTTAATGTTTTCATTTACTTGTTAAACATGCTTACTTCATTGATTTGATTTCTAATCCTTTTCAAAGGTGTTTTTAATTTCTTATTTTTTTACATACATTTCTATAATTTTATATTTTTAATTTATTAGATAAAAATTTCCTCTTTAGGCATCGAAATAGAAAGAAAAAGAAAATCAGTGCTATGAAATGTATGTAACATGTGCCCTTATATAAATGTAATTGACATTGAGAGCTTAATACAGTTTGCAAATAAAATTTAAAATATAACAGTTAACCAATTTTAACAATGGAAAAAAAGATGGGTTTAATTCTGTAGAGTGAAACTCCAGTTCATGAATGTTTCTAACATAAATATTAGAAAGAAAAATAATAAAAATTATAACATACTTTGTGGTGGAATATATACATCTTGAACAGTTGTAGGCAACAATTTCCATATATGCACAGTGGCTGAAAGTAAAATTAGAAATAAACATCTACTTCCCACATATTTTTCAGAATACACATTAAAGACAAATAAATAAATTTTGATATTCACAATCATACATGTAATACACAGTGATAAAGTTAAGAGTATGAAGTTTCATGAAATTTAAACTAAGCTATGTTCTTAAGTATAGTATATAGATTTCATGGTTAATATTAAATAAATATTAATTTAAGAATTAATATTTATATTAATTTTTGTTAAAGATTACATTAATGGTAAAGTTTGATTGCTTTAATTACATTTATGATATATTGATCTCAAGACATTTTCAATATCATAATATTCAAATATGAAATTCCAAGCCAAGGAATTTATAAATGATGGCTTATGTTGAACATACCAAATTAGAAATTTACATTGTATTAAAGATGGTTTCTTCTTCAAACTTTTGGAAATTATTACAAAAAATAAAATTTCTTTAAATTTAAAAAAAGAAAAGAAACCTGCATAGAGGCTTATATTATCATGCTCTAAAGTATATGTGTGCCAAATAGGACAGCTTTATGTCAAATGATTCAGCCTGTATTGTGCTAATATATACACATGCCCTACTACAAATATTATATTGGGTTCAGTTTTTTTTTTGGTGCAAGAGCCATGTTTGGCCATGCTGCGCCAAGCATATGGTAAATTATAAAAAGACACATTTTAAAATATAAAAGCAATAGGTATCAAAAAATGTAAAAAATAAAAATGCGCGCATATATAACGTTAATGAATTTATAAACGAAAAAATGATTCGAAAAACAAACGCCATAATGAATCGTCGTAAAATGTCATGAGTGAATCACTAAAAAAATGTTGAATACAAATAAAAACCAATGATTTTTTAAAATTTTAAAATGTTTGGGTGGAAATTCTCACCTACCAGATCTAGTAAATGTAGTGACAATGATTTGAAAAAGTTTAAACGAAAGGAATTAAAAGTTGCGCCCTCGATTAAAATATGTTTGATGGTAAAATCTACACGACATGCGAAGCATTTTGGTGTTGTCTGACCAAAAAGGAGATGTTTGTGTGTAAAACGAATATGTCTTATGTGGAGGCGAGTCAATTTAATATCAACATCTCGTATAGGGTGGACAGGCCACAAGCATGATGTCAGATTAATTGAATACAATTTATTGTGGATCTGCAGATCCCATGATTGCTGCTAGTAAGCAAACAGCGAATACATGAATGATCTTTTAGCACCAGAATAAACAAGTGTATATGTCAGAAAAGTTGATGAAGATTTAGCAGCAAAATCAGCTCTTTTAACCTTCGAAATACTTACATGACCCGGGACCCAGCAAAAAATAACTTAAAAAACTCTATTTTGTAGGATTTTCAATGTGAATAAAATCTGAATAGCAACTGAATGCGTCTGAATCTGATGATTAGAAAGCGTTTCTAACGCACTCGTATTGTCAGTATAAATGATGAAATTAAGCTGAGTAAAAGGGGAGATTTCCTGTAGAGCGCAGAAAATTGCCACTAGCACATCAGTAAATACAGAGCTATTGTTGTGCAAACGATAGTTCAGTATGGATGGAGTGATAACGGTATAACTAACATGCCCATCTGATTTCGATTCGTCTGTAAAAACTGGTGTGAAAGAAGAATACTGACAGCGATGATGGTGGAACAGTCTGGAAAAAATAATAGGACTAATTGAGGATTTATCAAATCCCCAAAAAAGAGATTAAGAAAAGAAAATTGTGGGGTATCCCAAGGAGGAAAGGAATAAAAATCAAATGATTTAATAGTAACACTATAAAGATCCAAGCTATGTAGAAAGTTTTTGACTCTCTCCCAAAAAGGAAAAACATGAAAGGATATACTTCAGAAGAAAAAAAAAAAAAAGACACAGGAAGAACAGAGTGACAAATAGGGTGATTTGGGACGGATTTTGCACGAAAATAAAGTAATGTAGACAATTTGCGATGCTACAAATGGAGGGGCAATTGGTGGCAAATATGCTCTCTACTGGGGGAGTGTGAAATGCTCCTGAGCAGATCCGCAAACCAGTGTGGTGAATGGTGTCTAATCGCTGCAAGACTGTAGGACGTGCGGAGCAATACACCATGCAGCCGTAATCAATTCCGGAGAGGATGAGTGCTTGGCAAATAAGGAGTAGGGAGGTTCGATCAGCATCCCATGATGTTTTGGAGAGCACCTTCAGTATATTTAACGTTTTTACACATTTCTTCCGCAAATTTACAATATGCGGAAGGAAGGTAAACTTTCGATCGAATATCACTCCCAAAACCCGAATTTCATCCACCACAAGTATAGGTATATTTCGAATGTAAATATTCGAATCTGGATGAATGATTCTCTTCCTACACTTCTCGGGAGAGATGGAGTGCTCATTATTGTTACACCAAATAACCACCTTACTGACTGCATTTTGTAACCGTCGCTCTATGAGATTCATATTGCTTCCTTGACATGAGATATATAAATCATCATGTACAGATGAAGGCAAATGAGATAAAAGTTGACTCAGATGAACTATAAAAAGTGTGACACTGAGGACACTTCCCTGTGGAACTCCCTCAGCTTGAATACAATGATTTGAGAGATAACCGTCTACACGGACATGAAAAGTGCGAAATGACAAATTTTTTTGGTAAAAATATGGGTAAGTTGCCTTTAGAACCAAACTTTAAAAAGTGGATAAAATACCATAGCACCACGCACGGACATAAGTTTCTTTGATGTCAAAGAATATTGAGACGAGGTGATTCCTCCTTACAAATATGTTGCATATCTGGGTTTCCAATGAAACGAGATTATCAAAAGTAGAACGACCTCTACGGAAACCCTTTTGCAACGGGGAGATGCATCCTTGTTTCTCCAGTTCATACAGAAGGCGAGCATCGATCATGCTGTCAAAGATCTTACTAAGACAGTTTGTCAAAGCAATTGGTCAGTAATTTAGAGGGTTCGAGATCTCTTTACCGGGTTTTAAGATTGGAATCACAATAGCTTCACGCCATTGTGAAGGGTACATTTGGTCAATCCAAATTCTGTTATAACAGTAATAAATTTGAAAGATAAGTTCCATTCAAATGGCGAAGCTTATTATACGTGATTCCATCTGGCCCGGGATTGGTATCATGAGTCTTGGAAGCTACTTCCAGTTCGTACATCCTAAATTCACAGTTGTATGGTTTGAAATCTTCGATCTGCGGGGATCAAACGGGAGTTCTGCGGGATTCTTAATTGCCAAGAACTCAGAATTATAAGAATCCATAGCGGAAACTTATGTGAATGCTTGGCCTAGAATACTGACAACGTCTTATGGGGCAGAAAACATCTCACTTCCTGTTTTCAATACAGGCATAGATGATTCACTATAAATACCATTAGCGGCCTTTACTTTCCACCAGATATGATAACTAGATGTAGAGGATGTGATGGGTGAAATAAATTTTATCCACGATTCCCTCTGATTACGATGCCGACCTACCGCTCTGGCTCTTTTGAAAGCGACAAAGTTCTGAGTTGTTGGGTACCTTCGAAAGATGTTCCATAATCTTTTCTGTTTGTTACTATCACGGAAAGCTTCATTCCACTATGGTCGGCGAAATTTTTTGGGGAGAGAGAAACTCTCTTTGGGATTGTGATATTTGCTGCATTTATTATTGTATTAACTATAATTTATATTGCTTCCGATATGTCTGATGTACTGACCATATCTTGAGTGATTTGTGCCAATTGCATGAATGCAACCCAGAACCTTGATACTACTCTCTGGAAAAAGTATCAAGGTAGGCATGCAGTTGCATTTCCTCTATTAGCATGAGACAATACCTGGGAAATGGTCACTATCGTATAAATATTTTTTAACGGAAAATGTCATCGATGACAGGAGTTTAGGAGCGCATACGGTCAGATCAAGACTATGAAAGGTACGCGCGGGTTCATGGAAGTAAGTCTTCTCTTCACTATTGAGCAAGCAGAGACACTTATCCGTAATAAACTGCTCAATCTAACGCCCACAAGAATTTGTACTATCCGAACCCCACAGCATACTATGGCCAACGAAATCGCCTAGCAGGATAAAAGGCGAAGGAAGCTGGTCTACTAAATTGCCAAGTTCGTGCTGTGTTATGATATCATAAGGCCGTAAATAAATACAACAGGCTGTGACGAACGTTCGTACATGAACTTGTACTGCCACAGTCTGAAGAGAGATACGTACATTAAGAGACGTGCTCGAATATTCATTGGATGTGAACATACAGACACCACCAGAAATGTGAGAAGCTGTATCTGCATCTTTTCGAGTAGAATTATAACCTCGCAATTTAATGGCAACATTGGGTATCAAGAAATTTTCTTGGACACTAATACAAATAGGATTAAACTAGTTGATAATGGATTTAATTTCAAAAAGTTTGCAACAAATGCCGCGACAATACCAGGAGACGAAAATGCCCATTAAGAAAGAGATATTGATGAATGAAGAGAACAATCATTTTCTGGAGTTGCTAAGTCTTCGCAACTCATATCAAGTGAATCTTCAACCTCAGATGGACGGAGCTTAAATTCTGGACTGGTTAGCGTGTCACCAGAAATGGTGGTTAAGTCTTTATGAACAATATTCTGATTCGCTAATCCTAAAGCGACTGAATTCCTTAAATCATACTTTTTAACATTTACAGAAAGATCTTTTTGCTAAAGTCCAGGCTTCGCGAGTTTTAGCGTCAGTGAGGTCTGAAGTTTATTCTTACGACCTTTTCTGTGTGTTGTGAAATCTGTCCAGGATTAGAAGATTCTAGTGTATTTTTGTGGTTGAGCTATCAGAATCGGATTCAGATGTTTTTCCCGGGAACTTTGTTGTTAGATTCTGTTTTTTGCAGTTGGCACAGGAGCAATTTGAGTAAAAAGGGTTTTGAAAAATAAAAGCATAGATAATTCCAAGTGTAAGAGTTTGCATTTCAACTCTACGTCTTGCTTCTGGATGTGTTAAATCTTTTGTTTTTATGGTAGTGATTTCTTTTTCCAGCTTCCAGCATGAGGATGTTCAAGAGTATGAGGGATGGTCACCACCACAGTTTACGCACTTTTCTTGCGCGGTACACTGTTAGCTCTCATGTTTTTTTTTCGGAACAACGGGAGCAAGTGAGTGTCCCGCGGCAATTAACCTTCGAATGGCCAAAATACTGGCACTGATAACACCTTAATGAATTACGAATGTATTGACGAACTAATAACTTTATGTAACCTGCATATATGAATTCGGGTAATTTGGGATTGTGAAAGGTGAGTGTATAATGCTTTGTTGAAAAGTGTTGGCCATCGCGCAAGTTATGACACCTTTGGAGAAGTTTAGCGAAGTGTGCGGGCTCACAGAAACAGGTATTGTGGCTAGAGCTTTCAGTTTGATGATATTTTGAGCTTGTTTTTTGGTATCGATTTCCACTAGTAAGTCACCAGAATGCATTTTTCTTATTGAGAGTACCTCACCGACGGTAGTTGCAACAGCTTTTTGGACAAGAAATGGTGAAACGGAATCGAAAGTTTCTTGCTTTCTTGAAATACGCTTGACTACAAACAATTTATCAAAGTACAGAGAGGCATTAGAAAACTTTTTGCCCACTGAAGGAAGATTTTGTTCGAGGCTCCATACGATATCAAAAAAGAATTCAGGTCCAACGGCACCACCCACCATGGAGCCCAACAAGAGAAGGCAATTACCGGCTCTGATCTTTTCCGTGGGGGTATTTGCTCTCCTTGAGAAGCAAGAAGCAAACAGAGCGGCGAGAGCCCCTCGCCTACCCTCGAGGGAAAGAAGAATGAAAGCCAATAGCAGAAGGCGGCGGGGATAGTTAATGTGAAGAGAATAAAGATCCCTAGGTACCTCGGGATTGGGACACCCGTACTCACCATCAGTAGGTGAGCCCCTGAGAGGGCAAATATTATATAATACATCCACAATTTCTCTTATCTTGTTAGAGATGAATGTATGAAAATATGGCTTATTTTCCCATAATGAGTAAATTTTTATTTAAAATGAGCTTTTATTATGCTTTCCGAAATTTTTTGGCAGTAATAACTAAGGTTTAGAATCAAAGAATTTTTAAAGTGCATTCATTTTTACAAAAAGGTGCTTTTTCCTGTAATATATAATTGGATATATAAAAACATATTATCGTTACTATAGTTTGAAAAAGTGCTTCTTACCATAGTAAACTGAATTTTTTGCGATAAACGAAAAATTCCTTTTTTTTGAATAATCAATTGAGACATTGTATAAATAATAAAAATTATCTAGTACTTCACTTAAAACTTTGCTACTGAACAATTCTATTTCCATACTTATCTTTTAAAAAAAACATGTTTAGTTTAATCTAAATTTTTAAAAATATTAATTTAAGTAATTCTCTTTCATATTAAAGTTCAAATTTTAAAACAGAAGACAGAAAATTAGGGAAAAAGGAGTGTAACTGCGCATAGCTCTTAAAACAGCACACATTATACGATTATCTTCATTATTAGTAAGTGTGTGCGCACCAGCATTCTATAGGCTGTAATGTTTGATCAATAGCAACAAATTTGGTATATGTATAACTTGAGAGGCAGAAATATGAACCCAGGAGAAATTTTTTTGAAATTTTAGTAAAAAATTAAGCAACATTTTGGAATAACTTCGGAAAAATTATCGTATAAAAGTTAATTTTACACTGTTTTTGAAATTTTAAAAATTATTTTTTTAATGGTGATGCAAAGTTGTGTTGAGTTTTGGGAATTTTTTAAAACACTTTTTTTGCACGATTTCCAATAATATATTACACTATTACCTTGAAGTTTAAATTGTTTACATTATTTCATCATTTATTTTATAATTATTTTATGTATGTAGATGTCTCATAAAACAAAACGTTAAATTTGACACAGCATATGATATTCTTTCTATCATATCTTTAAGATATTTAATTTCCTAACATTTAAAAATGGAAATATTTAAAAGAAGAAATGAAGAAATGTGTAGAAAATCACACTATTAAATTTTAAGGAAGTTGAAAATGTAATTATAAACACTGAGTCAATACCTACATACTAATAATACCTCCAAATATTAAGCAATGATTAAAGAATAAATTAAAGAATAGTGTACAATTAAGCAATTTTGGGAAAAAAATCATCAGCAATAATGACATGATCAAACTTACGCTGAATTCTCTTTTCCCAGACTCTGGTTTGAGGAAGGGGTACAGTATCCCAAATATGTTGGACTAAATGAAAAGAAGCAATCATAAAGCAATCTTTTGTAAGAAATTTAATAAAATCTTTTTTTTTACACAAACTAAATTTAGCAGTGAGAATAACATTAAAATGAAATGTAAATATTTTTGAATAATTAATTGTGTAAGGTATCACAAAGGGACAGGAATTGCAGTTCATAATTAGAAGAAGAAATGGAATTTTTCAACAGTGAAAAGTACTGATAAAATAAAACTTACTTTTTGGCTTGTGCAAGACTTTATGTACTTGGGTTGGATAAATATGCTGTTTATATGCTAAAAAAGTATTTTAGACAATAAGAATATCAGAAGTGAAGTATCTGCTTAGTAACATAAGGGAAAAAAACGAGATAAAATACAAATGAGATTAAGCAAGAAAATTATAAATGGAGTTTGACAGTAAGATATTAGCAATGTTTGATTGTGAGACTTATAATAATAAAAAAGCATGCATGTTTTAGTCCCAGATATATTTTCTTATCATCCTGTTCTTGGTAGTATAAATAAATGATAAACTCCATAAGAATACTATTGTTACTTTTCTCATTAAAAAATAGAAATTCAGCCTCTTAAATATTCATTAAAACTTAATTCAAGTATATAGGCTACTGGAATCGAGAACAGTATTAAAAATAAACTAAGCAAACACAATATTCAATCATGGTGATTGAGTATTTAATAAGTCACACTAAAAAAAAATTAATTAATGAAAATGCAAAACTAAGGTAAGTCATACAATGATGATAAAGCTTTTGTGCAATAAGTAATTAATAGGCAATGTGAAATTAATAGGTAATGTGTTCTATTATTAATAAGGTGCATTTTTTACTAAAAAATAATCTTTTATCTTTCTTTCTTATAATGCATTCAATATACTATGCAAATTTGTTAAATCAAATATTTGAGTAAAATTGACAATTAAGAAAAACTTTTTTTTTACATTCGAATGAAGCACGAAGAATTAAAAAGAAATCAATGGAAACATCAACAAGTTATGAAATTAATATTAAAAAAAATACTTACTGCAGCATGCCGTGCTTATAGTCATATTTCTACATATGCAACCTTTAAAACAGCAAACATATATCAATAAAAAAGTTTCAAAAAATATTTTAGGTGTAAACAAGAAATAAGCACTAATAAGTCAATTTTATTACATATTAGCAATATGAAACAAAGTTTGACATTAAAATTTCCACTTCCAACAAAAGTTTCTTTAAAAAAGTTTATTGCTTTCTATTTTCCCAAAATTATGAATAAAATTTATGATCAGGTAAAAATGGTGCCCCCCCCCCCAAACTCTCTAATATAGATGTTATACCAGAAAATGCCTTGCATAGCAGCGGTGTACAACAAGTACAAAATGATGGCTTTTAATGTAGACTTAGCATTTTTTAAGCTGAATTTATCATGTGATCTTTAGCAAGGTTAAATTTTTTTAAAAATTTTGATATGTGGTTAATATTATACAAAAATCAAATTTTTGTTTTAGACGCATTTTCCCCAACCTATTGAAACACAAATTTGATACAAAACAGTGCTTGTAGGTAAAAATTACATATCAAATTTGTTATATTTAAACCACTACGTTTTTGATCCCGTTTATATGTTTCTGAAAGTACAGATTGACAAACAACAAATCTTTGACCAATTTGGCTAAAAATACATTATGTGTCTACAAAAGAGATATTAAATTTAAACACCAAATTTTATCCATCTGGCTCTCTTAGTTTTATAGTTTTCATGTTAGCATATATTTGAACAGCCAGTCAATCAGATGAACATATTTTGTTCAAAACTTGATAGAAAATTACAAGATATTGCAATTATGGCATAAGGTACTTTTTTTTTCTGAATTATCACCCCATACCTTCCACAATGTACATGCATATTACACTGTAGAATTTATTTTCATTCTGTTCATTAATTTTAGTTCCAGATACTTCCCAAAAGAGAAAGTTACTATATATGCAGTACATTTTTTGTTTCAATTTCTCAACTACAGACAGGAAAGGGGATCAATTTGTTTACCATTTAAAGTACAAAATTTTCAAGCAAAATTTTTTACAAAAAATTAAAACAAAATGAATAAAAACCAAAATTTTCTTTAAATTAATATTCTTATGAATATTTCTTTTATATAATCTTCTGTGAAAATATCTATTTATTTATAAAATTTTCAAGTTGATAAATTAATGGTAAAAAAAATCAGATTAATATTTAATTGAGTCCATAGCACCTATCTACTGCAAGTAAATAAATTTTCATTAAAAAATATCTTTAAAAACAGCTATTTCTTCTTTATTTTTTTCTACAAAAGTCTTCTAATTTACATTTTTTAATCAACATTGCCATTACAACTAGTTTAATCACACCACAGGTATGGATTAGTTTTAGTTTAATGTTTCTGATAAATTGAATATTTTTGAAATTATCTTTTCAAAAAATCATTATTCTAAAAAGGAAAGACTGTGACTTTCAAGTGTATCATTAGCTAATGATTCTTTATTGCTGATGCAAATCAGCAACTAAGGTACATAATAATTGTCAGGAATGCTTTGATGTCTCGTTTAATTTTTTTAAGTCCATTATAATAAAAATATAGACTGAAATAATAATAATAGCTATAAAAATTATATATATTTATTATTATTTTTACAGTATTATATATAATTTTATAAGATATATAATTTCATAACATCTTATTAAAAGAAATACAGTAGAAAAGATAAAAGAAACCAATTTCATGAGCTGAATTTGCTTACCTACAGGGGGCACATGATATATCTGAGGTCGAATATTTATTTCACGAGAGTAATATTTCACTGAAAGTACAAAGCAAATATAAATTACATATAATTTAATAAAAGCACTTTTCATCATGCAATATTTTAAGGAAAAACAAACAGATAAATTACTATTTTTGAAACATGCTTATATCGTTACATACTTTATTATTTCTTAACATCAACTAAAAAAAATCTATTTAACTCTAAGCTAGCTATAAACCATAAAAACTACATTGAACAAGAACTATTATTGTAATAGAAAAAAAAATGCATTTTTCATGATAATTTGAATAGAACAAGAAATTTATCAATAAATTTGTATGTACACAAGTATGTTTAAATAAAATAAAATGAACAATAATCTAGGGGTAATAAATCATTTAATTTAACAAGAGTAAAACTTTAAATAAATATTTGATGCAAAGGATAATATTTTTAATCAAATATGTACTAATTACACAATTTTTAATAGTCTACTAGTAATAAATCATTTAATTTAACAACAAAAAACTTTAAATTTTTGGTGAAAAGAATAATAAATTTCATAAAATATTGACTAATTATACAGTTTTCAAAAGACTTTAGAAATAAGAATATTGAAATTAAAAGTAAGGTGAATTGTCTTCTGGAAATAAAATTTGTTAAAAATGAAACTGCGGTTACAATTTTCTTTCTGACTGAAAAAGAATTTCCTAATTCCAAAATTTAACAACAGCAAATTAGTTTCATTCAGATATTTTTAGAAGGTTTACTTTCATAAATGCAACAAATAAATTATTGTTCATTATTCCTGTCAATCTAACTATATTCAACTAGACTATTTTGTGAGAAGAAATCAGAATATTTCTTCAAAATGGAAAACAAAGATTAATAATAACCTTGAGGCATTTTGATGTATGCCCGCACTGTTGTTGGATGATATCTCTGAGTCATCTGACGAGCTGCAAGTGTAATAAAATATTAAATTGTTAATCAGAAATGTAAATAGTGAATCTTAATAACATCATTTAGTATCAAATTGAGTGAGCCAGATTTTAAAAAAAAAAAATCCCTTTTAATAGAATCAGAAATTTAATTTTATAAATGGCTTTTTTTGTAATTTATTTAAAAAAAATAAAGAAATATATATATTGTTGATAATTTAGATGCTGTAGCCTAAAAGAAGATCTACATGTATACTTTTATATGTCAAAAATTATTCAATTTTTTCCCACAAATGATTTAGGCTTATATAGATTGATTAGAAAAAATAGATATCTCACTCTTTTCATATATATTGTAATAAATTATGGAAATATACTTAAAGGAAAAGTCATAAAAAACACCAAGAAAGAAAAATTAGTATAAAAAGAATGAAAAATATATGAATACATTGTATATTGAAAATATAGACTTTACATACATAGATAATCTTTCCACTGTCAATATTATGTAAAATTTTGATTTTACTCATTTTTTAGATACAAGCTTTCTTAAATTTGAAACACTAATATACTGACTAAGATAATTCAATTAATGAAAATTAGAAAGAAAACGAACTATACTATACTTTTTCTTTTACCTTTGAGGAGAGGGGTATTTAGCTCAGTATTTGATACTTAAACCATAGAAGAGTAACTGCTAAATCTTGTAAAATTTCAAATGTTAGTTTCCATTTCTTCAATCTTTGCATGA
Organism: Argiope trifasciata; assembly: GCA_026543055.1. Taxonomy (NCBI): domain Eukaryota; kingdom Metazoa; phylum Arthropoda; class Arachnida; order Araneae; family Araneidae; genus Argiope; species Argiope trifasciata. The sequence continues at coordinate 1,650,833 of JAPMOQ010061697.1, read as the reverse complement.
AATATGTTGCCAATCACTACTCAAAATGGGTATATTCATTTATACATTTGTTTACTATCAGACTTTTCTTCAAATGTCATCAAAGGAAGCAATATAGTACATGAAGAGGGGAAAAAATAAGGAAGGGAGAAGTTAATATTATAAATAATATTAACTTCTCCCTCCCTTTTTCAAAGGAAAAGAAATGTATATTTTATAAACAAGGAAATATTACCAGAATTTTACTACCAGTAGAAATGTTGCAAGGGCATCACAGCATAAAAAATGAATAAATGAAATAAAAAAAGACCTGACAGAAATTTTAATAATACCTTTTTTCAATAAGATATATCTAGGAATAAAAACTCCTTCAAAGACTTGCCCATAATAAATATAGAAGTTATTTTTGCATTGAATAAATAACAAATTTCTGATAGAAAAAATATTACCGCACAGAAAGATTATTACAAAAATTAGCAACATTCTGAAAAATTTAATAAACGAAATTTGATTCATTAAGCATTAATACAATTATTCAAAATCATTACTGAAGAATAAATAATAAAATATATCATTTTTTAAATACTTACTAGGTGGTGGATATTTTACAAAAAGTTTTGGTAGTTGTATGACCTCTGTATATTTTCCTAAAAAAATAATTGCTCTAGTATAACAATCCAAAAATCTATTTTATTCACCATTTTACTTACAACAGCTATTTTTCAGAATTTATAGAATGCCTTTGTACAACGATTTAAACATTAAAAATAAAATATGAGGAAAGATTAGAAATTAGCTATAAAACATTTTTATGTAATTGTTAAAATTTAATAAAATTGAATAAATGAAGTGAAGTAGTATACATAAAGATCAACTCAATTAATGCTGGTCAGATATGAATGGGTTTGTAATATTTGTTTTAATAAGCTAACTAAATAAAGAATAGAAGATAAGATGTTTATAAACCTTTGTAATAAATGCAATTTATAAGAAAAATTCTGAAATGAATTAAGAAATGTTAAAAAGAATTATTATGAAGAGAGATTTATTTCATAAAAGCGCTTCTGAAAATAGTTTCAAATAACAAAACAACTTTTCACTCAATTCTAAAAATAAATTTATCGATTTATCTGGAAAAAGTAAAATAGGGCTTAAAAATAGCTTTCTCTCTGTGTTCCCTACAATTCAAAATCTACTGCCACACATTCCATTGCCATTGTTAATATTCTTTACAATCATTCCTATAATAAATCTGGAGCCAATTCTAATACAAAATGAGAGTGACATTGATAAAACAGGAAACACAGTGAAATATAAAATTAAATATGCTGTAAGGCAATGCAGTTTTTGAAACTAAAGGGAAAAAGTTAATTCTGCTATTTTAAAATAATCTTTCATTAGTAACTGTCTGCAATAAAGTTATACTACATATTCTTAAAAGCAATTGGATAAAGAAGTATGCATAATTGCACATTATTTACATGAATTTATTATACTAATTATCATAAATCATAATTAAATACAAGTCTAATTTTCTTTAATTTTTTTCATGGCATTTTTTTTTAAAACTTAGTTTAATATATTTCAGTCAGAGTAGAAAGGAAGTTTGCTTTTCATATGGAACAATTAGAAAAAAAAAAAAAGAAAGCTATTTTTAGTTCTAAATTTATATAATTAAAAACCACTTTTTATTTTTTTAAATAATCTACAATCCAATAATGTCTGACAACTTTTTCCAAGATAAGGCTGTATGGAATTTTTCAATGTGTTTTTTATCCATGATTTGATGAAAGATTTATGGTAGTGAAAAATATGTCTTATAAACTTCAAAAATATGTTCATATCCTCAGGTTTCTTAGTAATACATATACTCAATTAGTCACATAAAAATACTATTGTTATTTTCTTTATAGAATAAAAGCCAAAACCTTATTTCTTAAAAAATTATTTATTTATTTCATCAGCTGTTTAAATCAACAAATTAGTAAAAAGTAATTTGCTCAATTCATGTGCATAATATTATTGTATAATAAGAAGGGAGAATTAATTAGTTAACAACCAGTAGTTACAGAAGAAAAATAAAAAAATTAATAAATTGAATTCAAAAAATTTTGGTATTTTATCTGGATTAAAAAAGTGGCATTGGCAATGTTTTTGACTTAGCAACTTTTTCTATTTTTAATAAGGGAAGAATTTCAAACTCTTATTCATTTTTGAAATAATATATATATACATATATATAGTGTGTAAACTCTAGAGTGAAAAAAAAAGCACTTACTGCAACATTCTATTCTTATGGTCATATCTGCACATATGCAACCTTTAAAATAATAAATTTATATTAAAAACATGTGACAAGAGCCCAACAAGAAATAAATATAATTTACTAGATTTCATATATGCAGCAAAATACTCAAAAGTTTTGTATCAAAATGATTTAAACTGATATTAGTTAGCTATTAGTTAATTATTTTTAGATGTTAAAATAATAACTTACAAATCTATCATTATTACTGTAAACATGGAAAATTATATCAAAAGTATTAATAAAATTTGGAAAAAAAGAACCATTTGTAACATTTGAAAAGAACCTTTCTGAAAGTCTTTTGAATAAATGAATTATAATGATAATTGATGCTGTTGCAACAGGACTTGAAAAATGATTAGTCCTTTACAAAGAGGAAGACAAAAGACTTAGCAACATCACAGATTTTTAGTTAGCAAATTCTAAACTTGAAAAGGAAAGGAATCTGTTCTTGGTTTAAAGATTATCTGGAATCAGTACTGCAAGATGAAAAGTCTACATAAAATGTTTATTGAGATTAATAAGGACTATAAATTAATCACCAAAATGTAGATATTTTATAAAGAATATTTGTTTGCCCATCAGGGATAAATTCATCGTTTTGTTTTGTCTTGTCTTGTCTTTACTTAAAATAATGATAGAGAGTTTAAGATCTGGTATAATGCAAAAAAAGTTGAAAATTCATATCTTTTGGGGTGTGTGTGTGTTAAAATAGATTTAAAACAACCTACCAATTTCCATAAAAACAAATGAAGTCTCTTCATAAGCAGAAGAAGAACAAAAAGATTTTCAAAAATATTTTGAGCAATTTAAAGGAAATCAAAGAAAAATATATTTTTTAAAAATCTGTGTAATTTCATAAATAATATAGTCTTAGATTAAAAATATCATACAAGTCAAGATTATATAAAATTATTGTTGACAGATGAATTAAGAAGTTATATAAAACAAATAATAAAACAGTGTAAGACTAATAAATGCAGCCAATATTTTCAGTGAGAGTAAGGTCAAAAATTCTGGAAACAGAAAACAAGGAAAAGCTTTGATTATTTTTCATATAATTACTATTTTCCTTATTTGATTGTGAAATCACAATAATTCAAGCTGTATAATCATTATTTATGGGAGTATACAACAACTTGAAAATAATAGCTTTTTTATAATATAAAAATGTTTTTTTGCTATTACCTGGGGGTCTATAAACTGCTATTCTAGGTTTCTCTGGAGGAAGAAAGTGTGAATAAATCCGTTCTGTTAAAAGAAGACATGTTTTTACATCAGATAACTAAGTTTCTATCTCAGATTACTATAATTTAACATAGAAAAAAGAGTATAAAGCACATATAAAACATATTTTGTTTTGAAATATAATAAATAATTTTGAATATGATAATTCATGCATATTATACAGCTTATTTGTTCTAATAATTAGATATCTTCAAAAATGTAGATTCATTCCCATTTATGTATTACTTTTATTATATCTATAATACTATTTATCCATAATAAAGATGAATTAGAAAAAAAAATGACATATTGATAATTACTTACTCTGGACCTGAACAATTAAATTTGAATTCTAAAAATTCATATGGCATGAAATTTGTTGTAATAATTGCTAAATTTGATAGTGGCATATTTTAAAGTTCGCTGTTACAGGAGGTTAATTTAAAAGTTAAGTTGTGTCAATCAGTATATAATGAATGATTTTAAAAGGAAAATATGTATTTTTATAACATCAATAAACCTATTCCAAACTTTTGATCAGTTGAACTTTCTCAATCTCTTCCCTCCTATCAATAAATCGTTTCATTTCTTTTTTTTTTGTTTGAATTGTTAAAATTAAATATTTGGCAAAATGTACACACAACAAAGCAAAGACAATTTATTGATATGAATATATTACTATTTCATAAATTGTGTATGTAAAATTTGATGTCTTTAATATATAATATTCAAAATACAACCATTTTGAAGTTTGGTGTAAATGGTTGAAAATTATTATCAGATTTACTTATTTTCAAAAAAATTATATTTGAAACAACCTCTGTCACTTATTTTTTCAAATGGCACAATTTCAGATATTAAACATGTCTAACAATAGATATAATATAGATAATTATCTCTATTGCCTGCCATTGAAATGCTTGAAGCAAATAATAAAAACTGTTTCACAGTTTTAAAACCAACACTACAGGGTGGCTATTATTTATGATGCTTGATGTTGCCTGATATTTTCAAGTTTTTTTTTAAAAATCAAACTTTCTTGGTTTCTTTTGGATGTATCTAATATCTTCAGATTGATGTAGATTTTTTTTTCTTATCTTTATTTATTTCAATTATTATTCTTAATGTATTATATTCTTATTTCATATGTACCTTAATGTAACTAAAATCCATTTGAAATTTAAATCTTAGGGAATGAAGCAAAAAAACATCCTTTTTTGATAACTGAACTTCAGATAAACTTATAACACTGACGTTGTTACATACTAGAAATTTTGATTTCTCCAAAACTTAAATACAAGTACTTAAATGCTGCAGCCACCTAGTCACATGCAGAAATTGATTGATTTCAGTTTTTGACTATCAGTAAATAATTGATTTTCACTGACTGTAAAAAATGTTTCATTCTGTTTTTAAAAAAGTATCAGTGAATCATCATTTGATAAAAATGGCCAATAAAAAATGTCCTGATTTTTCTTCCAGAATTCCTAGACAATTTCCAGTTTCCTGATTAGTTGGCCACTCTGTTTAAGATAGCAATGCCTTTATGAATGCAATAACATGATGCAATCAGGTTGAATTTTTATTCAGATTAAGTGCAAGGACAATGTTAGATAATATGTTTCAGAATGTTGTTCATCACAAATTCAAAAACATAATTTTTTAACATTTTATTTTAAGTGTATATAAGTAATTTTTAATAATATTACTTAGATATAATTAAATCCCCCCTTTAATTTAAGTGACAATTAAACAGATTCAATAAATTTTGTATAAAAACAAAACAAAAAAAAACTCATACTAAAAAAAAGTATGTTTAAAAAAATTTTTATTTTACATAGTCCAAATACTATAATGCAAAATTTGTTAAAGTTATTGACATCTGAATTAATCAACTATTTGCAGAAAATATTAGGTTTTACTGGTCTACAAATAAATTTGAAATACAAAAACTGTAAGAATGTTTTAAATTAAAACATTTCTAATTTTTAACAAGTTTGAATACATGATCCTTATAAATCAAATGAAAGCTTAAGATTAAATCACCTTGAAAATTTCTCTTTCTCGCCTTTGTCCATACAGGCAAAAACTAATTTTGAGGCAACTTTAATACTTGTAATTTAACATGAACTCAATACACTATGACAAAATTTGATTAAAAAAATCTATATTATTATTTCTCATTCATAACAATATATTTTGTATCAGTTGAGAAAAAAGGAATGTTAACAGAGAAATAATACATAGGATTGTGGGATAATAGAAATGAAACTCAATATCTATAACTTACAGAGAGACATAATAATAATCTTAAAGCAATCTTAAAATGCCTATATGTAAAAAAATAACACTGTATATACATTGTGTCTCTAAAACGTATCAAAGTTTATCATGAAACAGAAGAAGATATAGAACTTCATAAAAATTCATTTGAAATTAGCTGAAAACACTTTACAATTATAAGCATAATTCAGAATTTTTTTGTTGCAGCAGTTTAAATTCATGGCTCAATTCCAGGAAAATTGTTAAGATATAATAAAGTTATCAGCCTATTTCTGATCTGTACTTCTTACATTAAAGATTTGTAAATATGATATGAATTTGGTTTAAAATATAATTTGGTGTTAAATATTTTAATTTGGAAGGCAAAATTTTAAATTAAAACATATTATAATTTGTTTCGAAAAACAATTTATATGAATATTAATTAGCATACATGCTTCATTTTTTTAAAGTACAAGAAACATATAAAAACGCTATCATATTATCTAAACACCTACTTTTTAAAGGAACAACATCATACACTGGTTGTGGAGGAACAAATTTATCGATCCAACCTCTTGATACTACATTAGATAGAAAAAATGTGTTTTAGTTTACTAATAATTTTAAATAATACATGGACAAATAATATCAATGGAATATTTGTTATTGAGAAATATGAACTTATATTTCATATAAATTACAAATACATTCAGAAGAGCTAAGATTTTGTGTTTCAAAATACAATGAGCCTAACAACTTTCTATTTCACACGGTTATCAGGGAAGTTAGCTATAAAAGTTAACTATTAGCATTAAAAACAACTGAGATATTGTAGCTTATATATTCAGTGAACATAAAAGTTGCTGTAATTTTTAATGCTATGTTCAAAATATGAATTTCTTTTACGTTCTGCTCTTAATACATGAGAATAACTTGAGAATAACATACGCTTAATCTCAATATCTTCATTAACAATAAAGGAGAATGTGGGTGTCTATTTTGGCTCTCTACAGATCAGATTGTTTGATTATACATTGTAGGGTGTGAATGTAATTATCAGTATCATTTAAAAAAATTATAGTTAGAATTTCAATTAATTACAAATTAAATAATGTTTTGGGTTTTTTTCTCAATAATAACTTCCAAAAATATTGTTAGAAAAATTCATTTTTTATACTGTTTCAATATTTTTTAAAAATATGTTAATAAAATTGCCATTTTCCCCTGTTTGGTTTTGACATTAAAAAAATTTTTTTTGTTCAATTTTCTACTAAATATTTTATTATTCCAATGAAGTTGAAATTTATGTATATTTTTGTATCAAATAACTGATTGAAACATCTTTCATTACCAAATACGGAGAAAGAACAACTCTGTTTATCATTTGGCTAGTTAGTATCAGAAATAAAAAGTGAAGTTAAAATGTCACAGAAGGTAACATGTAATTAGCAGACAGATGATTCAGAATTACATTTTTAATGAGATGCCACACATATTCTAAAACTCCGGAACAGATCTTTATCAATTCAAATAGAAGTTTCGAACACTTTTCTAATATATAAAAACCATTAATATGAAAATGTAAAATAGAAAGAAATTTTTAATGAAAGTCTTCAATTAAAAGTGTATTTATTCAAAGAAAATTATAAGATATAATTTAATATAATACAATGCCATAATTCATAAAAAGTTGTTAGTAAGATAAAACTAATTAAATTTTAAAAAATAAAAAATTTATACAATGCTAATGGACACTACACACAAAGACAAATCAAAAAGATTTATTTTTAGTTTTAAAATAAAAGAATTGAGAAAACATTTAAAATTCATTCTTACTGAAAATGATAAGTAATTATTTAGCAATGATTCCAATGCTTAAAACATTTTCTTTATTAATTTTGAATTATAATGGTAAATATACTTTAGTAATTATTGCCATTTAAAAAATAAAACAGTCTCCAACAGAAAATAGATAAACCTTGAAGATAAAATACAAAATAAATGAAAAGAATATAATGTATAGCTTACCACAGCGTGCTCTCACTTCATATGAGTTACAACAACACCTATTTGTTACTGTGTTGTTACAAACATGCCTTTGATCACTTTCCCGACATATAAAGCCATTTGAAACATCACAAATAACAGCTTGTTTAGCAGCAGTAACATCTATTTTATCAGCATAAGTCCGGCATTGAATATTTGTCACTTCAATGCATTGAGGAGATCTTCTTAAAATTTCATCAATTGTTATAGAAACTGAACATTCGAATTCGACATATATCCAGGGGCCAAAGACTTCATTAACTATATCAGAATACATACAATTTTATTTAATGAAAATTTTAACAGAACATCATTTTAATGAAGCTTATTTAATATAAAAATTAAAACATTCCAAATATTTCATTTTACAAATAAACATGTACTTATATTTCATTGACTTAAAGCATTAAATGAAGCATAACTTTTAAAAAAAGTGCAAAATATCAAACGTAAATAAACATAAGGATATAAAGCAAACTTTCAAAAGTTTAGTTTTTATTTCAGCTTTAAAATTTGAGCCCCATCTCTCTCACTCTTACTGTACTGATATTAATTTCTTTTAAATAATTTAACAAGTAAATAAAGAAAAAAATTACTTTGATTCTAGATACTTAGGTTAAAATGCAATGAGCATTACTTTGAAATTGCTTTGCACTTATTCTGATTTTTATGTCATTAAAAAATTTTAATTTAAACCCATTAAATTTGTCTGCTAAAATTCAAAGAATTGATGTTTTGGATTAGATTTACAAAGAGCAGCTGGAATAACAAATTTGATCCCACCTGTTTATTACAGTTAAAATTATTTGATCAAACTAAATAAAATTTAGAAATATTTTTTATGTACAAATTTAGAATAACATTTGTATTTTTATCAATCTATATAAAATGAAAAAAAAGGGGAGGGGGAAGGACAAAATTCCTCACAGCATCAATGTCATCTAAAATAACTTTATGTCACACCAAAAATAAGATATCAATTAAATTTCATTAAGCTGTAGTATCAATTATTTACCACCATTATAATTTATGTTTTTAATTTGGGTGAGGTTTTTATAAAAAATATTTGTATGCCTGTCATATCAAACATATCAATTTTGCTGTAATTGAATCTGAAATTGACAATAAATCTCTATAATAAAATTGTAAAATACAATGTTTGAGCTTGCATCTTAAATTGTGCTTATACATGAATATTTCTACAGATAGCAGAAGGAATAAGACAGTATAAGAATAATTTAATTTTACAGTGATCTTTGTATAAAATATGAAATAAGCAGCCAATGACAAAGAAAAGAAATCAATAAAAACATTTTTTTCTGGTATTATATAGGAAAATTATAGTAAACTAGTTAAAGAAAATTTAAGCAATAATTTTTTACATACTAAGAATCCTTAAATAAAAAAAATCGTTAAACAAATTTGCAAAGGGTTACAGAGAGAAAAATAAACACACAGCAATAAGTTCTAGGAATTTATATATTCATTTAAAATGGCATGCATTGACAGTTTTTATAATCTGTTTTAAATATATTGTGGAAGACAATATAACATCTTCTAACTTATGCATATAGTACTTATCCATTTTTTTAAAGAATACTTACATTATACATAAAAAATTCTACATAACATTTCTTAAAAACCAAATGACCTTTCATGGTGAATTACTCCTATGAAAGTACTTTAATGAATTCTGCAAACTGAAAGCATTTTGGCAAACAGATTTAGCAGTATATTTGATAACAGAGGGTCAGAAAATTTCTATGCTTTTCTGAAAAATTCTAGAGTAATTTATTAACAAAGTTTATGTGGTTCTTTCATTAAGTAAACATGCGTTAGTGATTTTGAGAACGAGGAAATTACTGTATTTGGCCAAAATTAGGCGTAGATTTGAAGAATAGCACCATGTTTTCCCTACTATCATGTGTCCTGTAAGCAAATTTGTGAATTGTCGTTATAGTCTATTGAAAACAAAAATGTTTCTATTTGATCAACTATAAAAAACTCCTATAAATAGATTTCTGCTTATACCATCTTTAAGTCCACTATATCCACAAATCCATATGAATAAGAATAGTACACTAAAACCATTCCTCAGAAAATAATTATTATAACAAATATTAGTTTTTCAGGGCATATTTGATAAAAGATGCTGCTGGTATAGGATTAAAAAAATTAACTGAATATACAGCATACAATAATATGCATTTTATTTCATATTTGCTATCATACTGAAAGAAACATTTTGTGTATGGTGATTCTTTTTGAAGGAAATGCTAATTCATAGTTAAAGAAAGTTTATATAACCAAGTATACTAGCTATTTGATCTTTTAAAACTCTATTTACAGTAATTAATACCATAATGAAGAAGAATTTTCCACATTTTAGAAATTTCTGAAGTTTCATGCGAATAGATATCCAAAATGGTACAGTTGGTTTACATTTCTATAAAGATT